>CAUYUJ010015516.1:348416-365916 GCA_963575745.1 Prorocentrum cordatum
CTCCTCCTCCTCCTCCTCCTCCTCCTCCTCCTCCTCCCCCCCCCGCGAACCCGCCGCCTGCGCGCGCCGGGCGGCCACCGCCGCTCGCAGCGCCCTCGCGGGGCCCCGCGCGGGGCCGCCGCGGCCCTCCCAGGCGCGGGCGTCCTCTCGGGGAGCGGCCGCGCAGCACGCGCGGCAGGCAGGCTGCGCGGCGACGCCGACGCCGACGCCGACGCCGACGCCGACGACGACGACGCCGACGCCGCCGACAACGACGACGACGGAATGCAGCATGTTCGCTGTCGTCGCCCTCGAATTTTCGTGTCGTGATTGGCCTCTCTGGGGGCCGCGTTCGGGCCCCGAACCATCAGAAACGGACCAGGATGGAAAACGGCTGCCAGGGAAGCCGCCCCGGCGATAGGTCGACACGACCTGCAACAGTTGCACTGCTTTTCCGCAAGGCCTTAAGGATTCTAGGACTCTATAGGTTGGCCTCGCGCGCACCCTGGAAGGGCGCGAGGTCCAGGCAGACAGGACCACGGGCGGCCACAGACGACGGCAACGACGGCGACGACGGACGACGACAACGACGACGACGACGACGACGACGACGACGACGACGGAAGCGGCAGCGACAGCGGCGGCGGCGGCAGATGCAGCGGCGGCGACGATGACGACGACGACCGCGACGACAACGACAAAGCGCAGCGACGCGAACGGAGAAGAGGAGAAGGGGAAAAGCTGAGAGGAGAAGACGGGGGGGAGAGGAAGAGGGAAATGGGAGCGGAGGAAACGCGAGGAGGAGGGAGAGGGAGGGGGGAGGAGGGGGAGGATAAAGAGAGGGGGGAGGGGCGGCCGTGCGGGAGTTACGGAGCTACGGACGATGCGACCAGGTCAGTTGCTCTCGGCCCGAGGTCGCCTTCCAGGAGACCTGCCAGCGGCTATTCGCTTGGCCTTCTCTGCTCGACTGGAAGGCTTGACCACCTGTAAAACAGGGCTAGGATCAGGATAAATCGATCCAGAGCGTTCCGGAGCGCTCTCAGAGCGTTCCGGAACGCTCTGGAGCGGCCGCGGCGCCCAATACATCCTCCAAACCCACCGATTCTCAGAGATTTCGAGTTATCCCGATCCGATTTTGTCCCGATCTTCGCGTCGTTTTAACCTGCCGTTGCTGATATTCGTAAGGGAGTCGTTCCGCCTAACCTCCTTGGGGCCACATGCTCCCTGCCGAGCCACGATGGGGCCTTGGCAGCGGCCGGGCGACCGGGGAGAGCGGGGCTCCCGCCGACCGGCCCGACGCCGAAGCAGCCCGCCCCACGGCCAGAGCCTCACCCCAAGGAGCCTCAAACGAAGCCCCCGCTTTGCCTCCAAGAGCCCCTTCTCAAGACGAAGCCAGGACGAGGACACATTCGGGCACGGATGCATCGCGGATCTCTGGGACCCAGCAGATCTGGAAGATGTCTCAGGCGCCGCTGCCTTCTCAGAGCGTTCCACAACGCTTTGAAAACGTTCTGGAATGCTCTGGAACGGACTTCTCCTCGTCCTAGCCCCGTCCTGTATAGGGGCCCCCTAGGATTCAAGAGCCCCTAACTTCGCGCTCTCGCGCCGCTCCCCAGGGGAAGAGAGGAAGTTGATGAAGAGTCGGAGCCGAACCGCCAAGCGCAAAGCGCGAATGACTTCGCGCCCTCGAGGGCGCTCCCGAGGACTGGACGCTGCTCCACGGGGGGAGAGGGGGGGGGGGGGGGCAATAAGCGGAAAGGGCGGGAGAAAGGTGCACCGTTCGCGCACCCTCGGGGCACCAGGGCGCCCTTTCGGGGTCCGGTTCAGACGCCTGCCCTGCAACCCTCGGCTCCGCCCATTCATGCAGGAGGAGCTCGCCCGCATAAAAATCCCACAAGAAACCCAACGCTGAGACCCCAGGACGTCGATTGATTTTTGGCGTGGGAACGTCACGCTTTCCATAGCAACACCATCGAAACCCAAGAAACCCAGGGCACCCTGAAGGCGAGTAGGGTGTTTCTTGGCATGGGTTTCCAATGTGCAAGCCCCCCGACGAGAGACTCCCGTTGGAGCCCCGGGGGGCATCCCCAAAGGTCTCCCAGGAAGGCCCCCCGAAACCCCGAGGCACGATGGCGACATGGGACGGAGGTCACTCTCGGAAACAAAACCCCCGCCCCATCTTCGCCCAGACCTCTCCTACTCCTCCTCCTCCTCCCCCTCCTCCCCCTCCTCCTCCTCCTCCTCCCCTCCTCCTCCTCCTCCTCCTCCTCCTCCTCCTCCTCCTCCTCCTCCTCCTCTCCTCCCCTCCTCCTCCTCCTCCTCCCCCCCCTCCTCCCCTCCTCCCCTACATTTCCCCCTCCCACTCCCCTTCCCCCTCCCCCCCTCCCCCCCCCTTCCCCCTCTTCCTCCCCCCCTCCCTCCTCCTCCTCCTCCTCCTCCTCGTCCTCGTCTTCGTCCTCCTCCTCCTCGTCCTCGTTCTTCGTCCTCCTCCTCCTCGTCCTTGTCTTCCTCCTCCTCCCCCTCCTCCCCCTTCTCCTCCCTCCTCCTCCCCCTCCTTGTCCTCCTCCCTTCTCCTCCTCCTCCTCCTCCTCCTCCTCCTCCTCCTCCTTCCTCCTCCTCCTCCTCCTCCTCCCTCCTCCTCGTCCTCCTCCTCCTCCTCCAGGAGCTGTCTGGGCCCAAAACCCGAGCGAGCTCCCACAGCGCCACATGCCATCACGACCAATGATGTGCGAGGCGTAGAGGGCGGCACGCGAGGGCCAGGGCCGACTTGGGACAGCTCCTGCAAGTCACGATCTACACCACACTCCCCTACTACATATCACCGCAATGAAGCTGATCTATCATAACGTTCAATGGGCAGATTTTACGAGATTGGAGGAGATATCTACACATACGAAATGTACCGACATCATTGTCTGCATAGGCACTGGCCGATGGGCGGAGAGTGCCGACCTGACGGCCACCCAGTGCCAGCTGCCGAACCACAAGTGCGTGCAAATGGGATGGCGTAAGTCGCGCACGACCAACAACTCCTGCGGGATGGCGGTCATGTACGGCAAGCGCATGCAGGGGTCGCTGCAGCAGATCGCGGTACCACCTGCAAAGCTGGGAATCACTGGCCGTGTGGGCATGGCGAGATTTGCGATGCAGGGCGTGTCGATCGCCATCTTCCCGATCTACGTGCCGCCGAAGGGGATGGCAGCTAACACGCTGCGCCAGGTGACCAAAAAGATACTTCGTTGGATATCGGACGAGATTGACAAGCTGGGACATGCATGTGTACCGATCGTGGCAGGTGACTGGAATTGTGGGTTCGGATACCAAGTGGACCAGACGGGCAAGCGATTCGTGAACCACGACAGCGAGGAAGTAGGCACGGCAGAACTTACCCACGAATCGCAAGTATCTCGATTGGTTCGGGACTTTCTGGAGGAAAATCACCTTAGCATGTTCGATACGTATTGGAAAACGGGACCTACCTATTTCAAAGGACCTCATAGTAGCAAGATCGACCACGTTGCGGGCCCAGCAGCTATGCGAGGCCGTATACAAAGACTGAACACACTGCTGGGGCTAGGAAGGAGATTGCAACGATACATTAGCACCCACCTCCACGACCACGTCCCAGTGCTGATGGAGTTTGACATCAAGCCGCAAGAGGTCTTTCATGGCAAATACACCCCCGCCGTCAATAGAGACGCCATGATGGCAGCGTATACCAGCGGCAGGAGACGCATCGAATATCTTAGAGCGCTGGAGCAGGAGACGATCAACATTCCAGAAGAGCAATGGCGTGAGATATGGGATCGAGGCGACGTACAGTCAGCATGGAGCAAGCTATCGGAAAGCATACGCAAGGCGATGCAGCAGGTCTTCCCCGCCAAGAAGCAGGACATAGTGGATTACGAAGGCCACAGAAAGAGACGAATGGAGTTATTGCAGATGCGCGGACGGCTACGGGGCCAACTTCATGCTACGGGGCTTAAGAGTTTTACGGGAGACGGATACACAGCATTTGATGAGATAGAGGACGAGTTACGCCGACTCTCGCGCCGAATGCAGACCCTTCGCAAGGAGCAGAAGAAAGAGAAAACGGAGACACTAGCTGCAGAGATTTTTAAGGCGTGGAGGCAGGGACGACATGCTGAAGTCCACCGACTGCGGGTCCAACTTGCAGGACGAGGTCGAGGACCAAAAAAGAGACTGTTGTTTGCACCACGGCAGAGTATGACATTGCGTGAATGGAAGGACGGCCTTGGAAGTAAACCTCAAGACGGAGGAATGGATTGCAGACAGATCGACTGGGAGGAGTGGACCGCAGACAAATCCTTCATGCCCCATCTGTACGGCACGCCAGAACTGGCCGAACATGTGCGACAGGACAGAGCTGGCCAAATCACCTATTTGCGACGTGCGCCCAAGCGGCGTGCGGGCCCCGCTTGGGGCGTCCTGGCCGAGGCGCTGTGCATGGGAATCGACAAGAAGCGCTACACCAACGAGCACGACAGGAAGTACGTGCCCGTCAACTTCTCACGACGTTATAATGATCTGCTGGCACTCATTCGGCTCACGGGAGCCTTTCCTCTCACTGCCATTAGATCCCAGGCTTACGCTGCGCCCAAGAACAACTCCAAGCAGGGGATAAAAGGTCAACGAATCTTGCATTGTTTTGACTCGTTTGGAATGTCATACTTCGGATACCTTCAGAGGACATCTCGAAGACCGAGGGCGCCAGATTTCGCACACGGGGGGATACGAGGTCGCCGGCGAGAGGGCGCCATCTTGAGTCTATCCGCTGCCTGCTGGAGATGCCGCACAGCACGAATAAGCCATAGCATGTCTAACTACGATGGCACGAACGCGTTCGCATGCACGGCACGCGACAAACTGCAAGCACATCACCACCGGTGCAGTAGAGCAGAAAACACGCACTTCATGATACAGGCGATAGACCAGGCGAGCATACACATCAATGCAATAAACGGCGAGGCCGACTTCTTGCCGCAGACGGGCACAACAATGGGACACTCTCTTGCAGCAGGAGACTTTATAGATATTTACTCACCCTCCGTGAGCGAGTGGAACTCGTATCTGGGCGAGGCAGACTACTCCTACTCCCTGCTGCGCGGCCAGTGTCCGATCAGCAAGGCCACCGTGGACATAGGCATCGGACTTTTTGTAGATGACGTTTCCAGAGTACATGTACACGCTTATGCACCGAGCGCGAAGTACATCACACAGCAGTTGAACCACGCGACGCACACATTGCAGCAGCACATCAACACGAACGGGCACCACTTGAACATGGATAAGACGAACCACATGATCGCACTTGCAGGCGCAGGCTCTTTTGAGGCGGCCAGGGAACTCGGGAGACAGAAAAAGGTACAGGGCGAAATTCTTCGGGAAGTCAGGGTCCTTGGACCGATCATCAGCTTCGACGGGGTTCTCAGGACAGAACTCAAGAACCGCATCAGAGGAGCGCGTGCAGCATGGCGTTCACTAGGACAGGTATGGCACGAGCACCTCCCGTACAAGATGCACCGCATGTTTTTTCTTGTGTTTTGTATACAGCGCAGCGATCACAGGTCTCACAGCGTTCGTACTGCCGAAGGAGTTTACGGACGAGATTGATTCGACACTCGCCAAGCTCCTCAGATGTCTCATGAAAGGCAAGGCGGCTACAGAATATGACGACGGACGAATACGGACGATATCCAACAGTGAAGTGTTTGATCATTGGAACCTTAGCCGCACTGCCACAGAGTTGAGAATTCAGAGACTACGGTGGTGGCAGCGAATTTCGAAGGAGCCCGACAACCATCGTCAGGTGCTCACGGCCATGTTCGGGACAACAGAGCTCGACACGCAGTTGGGCAGGAGCAGGCTCAACAACGTTGGCACGCTGACAAAATATAGTACCCCATGGGCAGCGCAGTGTCTAGAGGATCTGAAGTTCGTAGCGCAGTTCGAACGAGACTTTGGCGAAGCCTGGACTGATAAGAAAAACGTCCTCATGCCGTTCCAGAACTCCACCCTCAGTAAGATCTTTGTGAAGATAAAGGTAGGCTCCCTGAGGCCCCTTATGAGCACGAAGAATATCACAAGATGGAACAGGGTACTGCTGCAGAACCTAGGGCTTCAGGAGATATCGGAGGAGGATGCGATCAGGATGGGGATTCTGGAGGTCCAGAGCAACATTAGCAGCAACAGCAGCGTCGCAGAGGAGTACATATGCACGCATGAGAACGACGACGGCACTATATGCGCATGCACGTTCAACAGCATGAAAGCCTTAACAGCACACGTGACGCACGCACACAAGATGAGGAACTTGTACGCGCTACTGGTTACAACAAATGTCTGCCCGTGGTGTCGCACAGCCTTTGCGAGTCGTGCTTCTTGCTTGCGACGCGTTCGCACAATGTCTCAGCGGACGCCTCGTTCTTGCCCGACCCGCATCACGTCATTCGCTTTTCGGTTCGAAGTACTCCCGGTGTACTACTGCGGCTTCTGCCGCCACGAGGATACTGAATTACATAGTCATCTTGACCACGTGCAGCAGCACGCGCCAGGGCCTGACAAGACACAGCAACAGCCGAGCGACGAGCAGAAGGGCGACGAGCACGATGTGGCGCTCGTACGGAGCGGGAAGCGGAGGAAGACCACGATCGGAGACGATGGACTTCGACGCCAGAGCAGCACAGTCACCCAACAAGTACGGCGGTGGCAAGGGGAAGACAGGCAATGGCAAGTCAAATGGATCCGCCAGCGAGGCGAGCAAGGACGACGAGATGGTGACGATCGAGAAGCTGTGTCTCAACAACGCACAAATCGTGCGACAACTTTCGGGCAGCTTGTGGGACTTCTACCTGGTGGAGGGAGATCACACGCCGTCGGAGGCAGGAGCTCACGAGGGCCAAGAGTACGCGAACAAGGTTCAGAACGGAGCGAAAAACCTGGGCTCGCCGCGCGTGTGCATCGGCGCGACGTTCTTCGAGGAGCTGGCCAACCTGACTACTACGCCGTCACCGTACAGAGAGACCCTCGAGCAGTTCGCCATGTTGATCAACGTCATCCACGTGGACTTCTTCGGGGACATTCTGCCGTACTTCAAAGTCAAGAAGGCGTACAGCGAGGCAGGAACGAGCACGAGATGGAAGATACACATTCTGTTCAATGCGCTGGCGATGAGCCCGTGGACAGAGGAGAACGAAACCAAGATCAACCAGAAGCGCGAGACACAGGGACAGCAGCCTATCAAGCTGGAGCAGGCTCAGACCTACCACCTCCGCCAAGCGACTCACGTGGCCATCACGAACAGCGGGGGCAACGCCATAGTGGGGGCGCCGCCGCCAAGCGCGTTGGAGCGCCGCCTTCAGAACTACCTGCGCGAGAGGCTCGCGCACATGTGAAGCAGGCCTTAGGTCGCTCAGCAGCCAGCAAACAAGCGGCAAGCAACGAGGCAAGTAAACAGCAAGTAAAAATGCACGAGCTGAGGCAATTAGCAGCCGCAGGCAGCGTTAGGGCAGCGGAGCTGCTCGTGAGACTCGGCAAGCGCAAATGAGCTGGTGTTGGGGTGGAGGTGGGAGTGCTTGGAGGGTAAAGCGCAGCCGTGATCTCGTTCCGTAATGAATTAGAGCAGTAGCGAGCAGCACCACTCGTATTCAGGCCAAGGGGCCTCGCGGACTTAGCGCCGACAAGCCAGACTGCCACGCTTGGAACTTCGCAGATGAGACAGATTTCTTTGGAGAATTGCAGATTACATAGGCTCACGCCATATCGTGCCTGCAGCTCCCCTTGAGGCCCTGCGAGGAGTCCTCCCTTCCTCTGTAGGTCCTCCTCTCCTCAGGCCCGAGTTGCCCAGAGGCCTGCCTCGGACGTCCTCCGAGGCCGCAGGAGCTCTGTGTAGATACGGTGGTGCCCAGCCGAATGGGCAGTGGTCGGCTTTGGAGCGGGGGAGGGGGATGCAGTGGGGGAGTGGGTGTGGTTCCATACATAACGCAGCGACGAGTAGAAACGACCAGCTTAGGTACAAGCAAATATCGTTTCTTCCGACCCAAGTGCGGTGGGGATGGGCCATAGTGTCATAAACCACCGCCCTGGACTGAGTGTTTTGAGTATAGACACAGGGGGTTCGGCCCTGAGCCGAAGTGGGCCCAAGGCCTCGTCGGTCACGAGGGTCCCACAGGCTCCCTCGAGTGTCTGCCTTTAAACCTGCCAGCAGTAACCCGACCCGCTCAAGGCGAGTCACACGCGAGCCGAGTTTGCTGACCCGATTCGTACCGCTGCCGAGGCGTCCGCTCCGCTCCGCTCCGCTCGTCCTCCTCCTCCTCCTCCTCCTCCTCCTCCTCCTCCTCCTCCTCCTCCTCCTCCTCCTCTTCCTCTTCCTCTTCCTCATCCTCATCCTCATCCTCATCCTCATCCTCATCCTCATCCTCATCCTCATCATCATCATCAGCATCATCATCATCATCATCATCATCATCATCATCATCATCATCACCATCACCATCATCATCATCATCATCATCATCATCATCATCATCATCATCATCATCATCACCACCACCGCCATCATAATCATCATCAGCATCATGATCATCATCATCATCATCATCATTATCATCATCATCATCAGCAGCAGCATCATCATCATCAGCATCATCATCATCCTCATCCTCATCCTCCTCCTCCTCCTCATCATCATCATCATCATCATCATGATCATCTTTCTCCTCCTCCCCCCCTCCCCCTCCTCCTCATCATCCTCTTCTTATTCGTATTCGTCTTCTTTTTGTTAGTATGATTATTATTTTTATTCTTATTCCCTACCTAGGCTCTGCCTAGAAGGGTTCTTACTCTCTAGCTTAAAGGGGCCGGGCAGTGCTACACGCCCCGGGCGGTTCCCCCAGTCCCCTCCCCGCGGTTCCCCCCAGTCCCCTGGGAGCTTTAGCTATAGCTTTAGCTTTAGCTTTAGCTTAGCTGTAGCTTAGCTTTAGCTTAGCGTTTCGCTTAGCTGTTCGCTTAGCGTTTAGCTTAGCTTTAGCTCAGCTTTAGCTTAGCTGTAGCTTAGCTTTAGCTTAGCTTTAGCTTAGCCGTAGCTTAGCTTAGCTTAGCTTTAGCTTAGCGTTAGCTTAGCTGTAGCTTAGCTTTAGCTTAGCTTTAGCTCAGCTTTAGCTTAGCTTTAGCTTAGCTTTAGCTTAGCTTTAGCTTAGCTGTGGCTTAGCTTTAGCTTAGCTTTAGCTTAGCTTTAGCTTAGCGTTACTGTTACTACTAATGCTGCTTTCCTAGGGGTTCCAACTCCTAGGTAGGGTCGCACTGGGATAATTCCCTACCTAGGCTCTGCCTAGAGGGTTCTTACTTGGTTTGCTTAAAGGGGCCGGGCAGTGTAGGCTGCCCCGGGCGGTTCCCCCAGTCCCCGCCCCGCGGTTCCCCCAGTTGCGCCCCATAGCTTTAGCTTTAGTCTCAGCTTCAGCTTTAGCTTTAGCTTAGCTTTAGCTTTAGCTTTAGCTTAGTTTTAGCTTAGCTTTAGCTTAGCTTTAGCTTAGCTTTAGCTTTAGCTTAGATTTAGCTTAGCTGTAGCTTAGCTTTAGCTTAGCTTTAACGTAGCTTTAGCCTAGCTTTACCGTTACTACTAATGCTGCTTTCCTAGGGGCTCCAACTCCTAGGTAGGGTCGCACTGGGATAATTGTTATTATTATTATTATTAAGATTATTCGTATTCGTCTTATTATTATTATTATTATCCTTCTCCTCCTCCTCTTTCTCCGCCTCCCTCCTCCTCTCATTTCTCATTTCCCATGCCGAAGCGGGTCGGTGACCACAATCGGGCCTCAGAAGAAGTGCGCGGACTTCTGCATGCCGAACACGAACGAAAGGATGAGCCAGGGCCACCGCGGGACTCAGGGTCCGCCACGATCTGCTCGGGCAGCAGGGCCGATAAAGGAAACAGTCACCTCAGCGTCCCGTGGCACCTGCCCCGCCGAAGGAAACCTGTCCAGCAGGCAGCGAAACCTGCAGCGCGCCTCCCAGCTGCGCAGCTGCGCCTCCACGGCAATGGTGTGGGTCATGATGCGGGCGGCTTCTGCTTCATCATCGGACAGGGCGGCTCGCGCCTGCCGAAGGGCTGGGTGCACGCAGCCCTCGCAGAAGCAGTCAACGCAATCCTCGGACCCGCACAGGAACATGTTGCAGCCGTCGGAGATGTCGCGGCCGCACTCAAGGCGGGCCATCTGCTCCCCGCACACGTTCGCCTCCCGGTGCTGCAACTCGCGCCCCCCAGAACAGTGCGAGCGTCCGCCGCCGCAGGCAAGGTCGGGCGACACCGTGGCTGTGTCCAAATCCTCCTCCTCCACGTCAGGGCGCTCCGCCTCTGCCCGTGCCTCGGCAGCGGCCTCTGGCAGCGGCTGCGCTGGCAGGGCAGTCATCCCCCGCGGGGGCCACGAACCGTGCGAGGTGCGCGCCAGTGCGGGATGGGCATGCGGAGAGCAGAGGCAAGGGATGAGAGGAGGGAAGAGGGGGAGGGGGCAGCGGGAGGTGAGGTGAGGTGACGCGGGGCGCTGTCTCTTCAGAACAAGGACCCCACACCACAGGATGGTTGAGAAAAGAAGAGGGAGGGAGGACGAGGACGAGGAAGGAGGAGGGGGGGAAGCAGGGAGGAGAGAGGAGGGAGGAGTAAGGAGGGAGGAGGGAGGGAGGGAGGGAGGGAGGGAGGGAGGGGAGAGGAGGTGAGGGAGGAGAGGAGGAGGGCGGAGGAGGGAGGGGGAGGGAGGGAGGGAGGGGAGGGAGGGAGGGAGGGAGGAGGGGAAGGGGGTGGGAGGAGGGAGGAGGGAGGGAGGAGGGGGTGGAGGGTGAGAGAGGGAGGAAGGAGGGGAAGGGTGGGAGGAGGGAGGGAGGGAGGGGAAGGGTGGGAGGAGGTAGGGAGGTCGAGGAAGCAGGCGGAAAGGGAAAAGCCCCCAGAGGAGGCGGGGCAAGGGGCACGGCGCCCCTGCCAAGCTGGCGGGGGCGGGCTGGCGAGTCCTGGGCCAAGCTCGGGATCTGCCTCGGAGCGTGCTGGCGATCGGCGCGGCCCATCGGTCACGCGCCGGACCCCCCCAGCGGGGCCCGGGGAGCAGCCAGAGGTGCACGCACGCCGTGGACGCGCTCACGTGCAGGCGCCAGCTTGCGTGCACACGCTGCCGCGCCCATGCAGGTGGGATGGCCACACACCTGCATGTGTGTACGGCCACGTGTGACTACCTTCAGCCAGCGACAATCGGGACGCCATGGGCGTCCATGTAGAAACGCGGCTTCTCGATTCCCTGCAGTTGCTGCACGTGTGCATTGGATCTCGCGGGGCCGCAAAAATGTATCGTGGTTTCGGTCCGGGTGTTAGTGCGTGCAGGCGGCTGCGTATGATCCCAAACAAGTTATTGCACTAATGCTGCTCTGCCTTGCTTGCATGTCATACACGGGTCTGCTGGTGCCCGCCAAAACCCGCGGCCCTGAGCTGCATTCTCGCCTCATTGCCGTCCACGTTCCCAATTCGGGGAAGAGCTTTCGCCTCGACGCCTGCTTACATCTGGCTTCACTCGGTGCTCGGAATCCCACCAGCCCTTTGGGCGTGAGTGGTTTAGCGAGCTCTCTCTGTCCTCAACCCCCCTTCTTCCCCTTCGGGGAGGGGTTTACCCCTCCCCCTACCCCCTCCCCCTGGGCCTGGAGAGGGCGCCCCGCGGGTGGTTGGAGGGGTCTTTTTCGACTCCTGGGAGGGCCAAAAAACGACGACACTCACGAGGATTCTGGCCCCGGGGGGGGAGGGAGTTTGGCGCCTCAGCTCGTCTTTGAAGCCAAAAACATTGTGATTTTACTAAGAGGGTTTTGGCCCCATTTTGGCCTTCTGAGGGGGCCGCGCTCATCTTCCCTCATAGCAAAACCATTGATTTTACGAAGGTTTTGGGCTCATTTTGTCCTTCTCAGGGGGCAGCGCTCATCTGCGCTTCTGAGGAGGTCGCAAGAGGCCCCAAGATGGCCCCAAGAGGCCCCCAGGAGGCTGCCAAGAGGCCTCCAAGAGGCCCCCAAGAGGCCCCCAAGAGGCCCCAAGAGGTCCCCAAGAGGCCTCCAAGAGGCGCCCAAGAGGCCCCAAAAGGCTCCAAGAGGCCCCCAAGAGGCCCCCAAGAGGCCCCCAAGAGGCCCCCAAAAGGCCCCAAGAAGCTCCAAGAGGCCCCCAAGAGGCCCCACGAGGAGCCCGAACGACTCACACCAGGACGAGAGACCCCAACGACTCACACCACGAGGAGCCCGAACGACTCACACCACAAGGAAGGGCCCGAACGACTCACACCAGGACGAGGCGCCCGAACGACTCACACCACGAGGAGCCCGAACGACTCACACCACGACGCGGGCCCCGAACGACTCACACCACGAGGAGCCCGAACGAGTCACACCAGGAGGAGGGGCCCGAACGACTCACACCAGGATGAGGGGCCCGAACAACTCACACCACGAGAAGCCCGAACGACTCACACCAGGACGAAGAGCCCGAACGACTCACACCACGAAGAGCCCGAACGACTCACACCAGGAAGAAGGGCCCGAACGACTCACACCAGGACGAGAAACCCCAAACGACTCAAATCACGAGGAGCGCTCTCTCTCCCTCCTCCTCCGCCTCGTCCTTCTCCCGCTCCCCCCACAAGGAGGATGTACAAGGAGGCGGGAGGAACAAGGAACAGGGGAGATATGCGGGGCCAAGCGGACACACGCCTGAAAAACACGACTGTCGGCATGCTTCGCAAGAGTTGCTGCTGTGAGATGGGCTGGTGGGGATACGCGAAGCGTAAAGAATTTCGATCTTGCCTCCGAGCAATCCAGATTGCGCGCAGACCACATTGCGGGTTCGGAATGGCGCTGTCGTCCTAGCGGCAACCATACCTGCAGGCCGGCAGGGTGTACTCCTCTTGGCACATGCAGTTTCCAGAACACCCTTCGGGACCCCCTCAGTCAAGCAAATCATAGCGAGGGGGCCAAAGGGTCGTTCAGTGTCCCGGGGTGCTTGGCCGAAGAAACCAGACATATGCAAGCGGAATTCCCGACATCAGATGTTTCTTGGGCTCCTTGCGTGCTACCGCCCCCAAGACCCTCCCCTCGGAACCCTCCCCGGACCCCCCCCCGGACCGCTCCAGGCACCCCCCCAGAAAAGAAAAGGAGGACCGGAAGAATCGAGGAGGGAGGAGGCCACAGAGCCGCGAAGATCACCGAATCCGGAGCCCCCTGGATCGGCGGCACTGGCCGGAGGCCATGACAATATGCAAGCGAAGTTCCCCACATCAAATGCTTCTTGGGCTCTCTGCGCCCGTGATTCCAAACGGTGGGTCTTACCATGCGTCCCTTTCGCCCGTGAGCTCAGGCCGTGTGTTGTCACGGGGGTTCTTTCCGCCTGTGAGCTCAGCCCCCACAGAGCTCCAGGAGGCCCCCGGAAACTCTTGGGAGGCCCCAGGCAGGGCCCGCCCCAAGGGAGGGAGGGGGAGGGGGAGGGGGAGGAGGAGGAGGAGGAGGAGGAGGAGGAGGAGGAGGAGGAGGAGGAGGAGGAGGAGGAGGAGGAGGAGGAGGAGGAGGAGGAGGAGGAGGGAGGAGGAGGGGGGCGGAGGAGGCCCCAGGAGGTCCAACAGGAGGCCCCAGGAGACCACTTGAGGCCCAGACCGTGTGCTTCTGCATGGCCTCCTTTCGCTCGTGAGCTCAGGCCACAGTCTGATGGGCCTGTTTTCCACCACCACCACCACCACCATAAGTTGGAGGGGGAGGGGGTCCTCGTCCTCCTCCTGCTCCTCCTCCTCTTCGTCCTCCTCAACCTCCTCGTCCTCCACCTCCTTCCCCCCTCCGACTTGTGGTGGTGGCGATGGAAAACAGGCCCATCACAATCAGCATCTGTAGTAAGGACGGGAGGTATGGCAGGTTCGTGCGGCGTCGACGCGCGCGAAGTCTTTTGACATCGCGTCGACCGTTCCACCTTGAACCCATCGCGACCCAAATCGTTCACGCTTGTATTGAGTCGTGTCCAATGGCGTTACCGTGCCCCTCAATGCTTCCGCGTCGTTCTGTCCTGCAAAGTTCAGCCTTGAGTGCCTTCGCCGGCGTTGCCGGCGCGCCGCCGCCGCATGAACCTACCGAAATGACGCAAGGGCCTTGGACGCCGAAGTGCGCCCTTTTTGGGCGGCGGACTGCCAACACCCCGAAGGGCTGGCCAGGGAAACCCGAGAAGAGCGGGCCGCAGAGCCAGGGGCGCAAAGGCACCCTGAAGACATCCGTGCGTCCTTGCTGTGAGCATTGGCTGCGTGCGTTTCCCGGAGAGGGCACGGACCCAGGGCTTCCTTCTATAGCTGGAAAACCTGTCCCCTGGTGCCATGTGGGGCAAGGGCTGGCAAATTGCCGCTCGAAAACAAACCAATGTCAAAAAATACGCCTCGCGCTCGCCCGCTCAAAGAATGTCTGCCCCCCGTCTCGGATCCTCGACACATAACCGGGTCCGCAGACCTCCCCCGTTTGCCCTCTTACCAAACACAGGTGCGGAGCCTTTGTGCGCCGTCCTGCGCACAGAATCCTCGAGGATGTCTTGAGCGAAACGCTTGATTTGCGGCACTCGAAGGGCCTCGGCGCCTCAGGATGCCAAGGCGGTTCCGAGAGTGCGGAGTGCACCTTGCAAGGCATCCTGGCACTGGGAACGCGAACGCTGCGCGATTTACGGAGAGTCCTGGTCCTGGGAGCTCGAATGCCGCGAAATTCGTGACTGATCGTGGCCCTGGGGGCGAGGACGCAGTGCAACTTACGAATCGCCGCCCTGGGAGCGCGGACGCAGCGTAATTTACAAGAGATCGTGTCACTCGGGTGCGTCTCTGGCACATTCCATAGCGCGTCCCCTGGGCACGTCGCACGGCGCATCCCCTGGCACGTCCGCTGGCACGTTCCGTGGCGCGTCCCGTGGTCTGGCACATCGCACGGCGCGTCCCCTGGCACGTCAACTGGCACATCCACTGGCTCGTTCCGTGGAGCGACCCCTGGCACGTCACTGTGCGGCGCGGCAGAGCGCAGAGAAGCACAACAGAGCTACTGGCACAGTATCATCACATTGATATCGTCAGCGCTGCCGGTGCCCATCGCCGAATTGAGGTCCTTGGAAACGTTCCCATGCCTCGCGAGGCTAAATCCCTCACTGGGTTGGTGGGTCAACCGTTTGTGAAATAACATTTCGTATATGTGTCGCACCACGTCTTGTATACGTTCCGTATGGCTGTCGTACATGTTTTGCCTACATGTCACATCTTTGTGATATGCGCTTCGTATACTGACAATGTACGCTGTAAATTAGTAGTCTGTTAGTTTTATACATGTGTCGTGTACGTTTTGTGTATGGTGTATACAGACGTTTCGTGTAAGTCAAATACGCGTGTCGTATACGTTGTGCGTATGTTAAATCTGCGTTGTTTACATGAGTATACAGGCGTGATGCGGACGTTTCAGATGTGTGTTGTATACGCGTTGGCAACGTTTCGTACGACCAAGCGTATCCATGATATACACGTACCGTATACGGGTCACATGTGCTACACCGATTTCGTACGTGTTATACACGCTTTGCATACATGTCGTATACGTTTCACGTGCATCTCGCGAAACGTCTCGTATCCGTGCCGCATGCGTTTCGTGTAGCACCGTGCATATACGTGCCGTATACGTGGTGTATACGTGCCGCATTGTATACGTTTCGTTTATGAGCCGATGAATTTCGTATACGTTTCAAATACCTTTCGCATGCGGTTAGTACACTTATCGCATGTGTTATCTACGTGTCGCAAACGTTTCGCGGACATGTTACTGACTTGTCGTATGCGGTTAAACCACGTGTCACGTACGTGTTCTGCACGTGTTGCTTACGTTATAAGTGCGAGCTACAAACGTTTCCTATACAATGATAAATCGTTTCGAATGCGTGCCACATAAGAATTGAATACGCTTTCAATACGTGCTGAACCCGTAAAACATACATACATAAGTACGTACGTACGTACGTACATACATACATACATATCTACATACCTATATACATATACATATCCATGTATTTATTTGTCGGCGGTGCCCAGTGCGGAGCGACCCCCCCCTGGAATCGCTCGTCCTGGGGGTTTCGTGCTGACCGCACCGCCGGTGCAGGCCGCTACGAACCCCCCCGGGATGCACGAACCCATCCAGGGCCGGGGCGCCCCGGTACGAAACCCCCCGGGACGCCCCGCCGGTGCGCCCTGGTACGAACCCCCCCGGGATGGCCAGAGCGCGGGGCAGCGCCCGAGCAGCGCGTGCGAGCGTCCAGCGGCGACGTCGGCGGCGGCGTCGGCGACGGCGGCGTCGGCGACGGCGACGACGACATCCAGAGATCCTCGGAGGCCCCCGCAGCCCCGAAGTTTCCCGTCGTCGTGGTCGTCGTCGTCGACGACGACCTCGACGACGACGACCACGACGGCGACGACGACGACCACCACCAGGACGACCACCACCACCACCACCCCACGCCCACAAGGGGGGCGGGGGGGGCCACCTCGCCACGCCCACAGTGCGGAGGGGGGGCCGTCGCGCGGGGGGGGGGCGCCGATGGCATCAGCGTGAGGGGGGGGGGGGCAGACCCTGGACCATCTATCTCATATCCGTCCGTCCTCCCTCCCACCCCACCCCCACGCCCCAAAGACCCATCCCCCTCGCTCCCACGCAGCCCCCCCCCAGGCCCCCACAGGAGCCACCCCCACTCCCACAGGAGCCCCCCGCCCCACTACCACAGGGGGGGGGGCCTGTGCGCCCGGTACAAAGCCCCCCGGGAAAGAGAGAGAGGGGGGTTCCAGGTCGTCGGCGGCACCCGGTGCGCCCTGTACGAACCCCCCCCGGGAAGGCAGGGAGGGGTTCGTGCCACGGGGCACCGCCGACATACATATATATATATATATGCATACATGCATACATGCATACAAGCATACAAGCATACATGCATACATGCATACATGCATGCATGCATGCATGCATGCATGCATGCATGCATACATACATACATACACACACATACATACATACATACATACATACATACATACATACATACATACATACATACATACATACATACATACATACATGTATATTCTTTTTTCGTCAGGGGAACAACGGACACCCAGGTCTCACAGCAAACGTCACTGCACGGTGGCGGATATATATATATATATATATATATATATATATATATATCCGCCACTGTGCCTGCAGCACGTAGTGGGGTGCCCCCATGATCAGGCAATCCTGAGAAATTTTGAGTTGTCTGTATTTCATGTTTTAAAGGCCCGAGCCATTGGTTTCATAAACATTTCTAAACAAATCCGGGGATTTCCAAGGATCCCCGCGGATTTCTGGAGACTTCCGGGGATTCCCCAGCGTTTCCCAGGTGTGTCGCGGAAGTCCTCTGGCAGCGCAGCCGGCCAAACATGGGCCCACAAAGCGCCCAAGA
>CAUYUJ010015516.1:370916-410916 GCA_963575745.1 Prorocentrum cordatum
GCTGCAGCGCTGGCCTCATTTCCGTGCTTCCGCTCGTTCCGAATCGTGCTCCCGCTGCAGCGCTGGCCTCTTTTCCGCGCTTCCGCTCGTTCCGAATCGTGCTCCCGCTGCAGCGCTGGCGTCATTTCCCGTGCCATGCCAAGGCATGCAATGCAATGCTAGATTGCGTTCCGCTGCGCGATGCCATGCCTTCAGCTGCAGCTGTCATATCCAATGCTTCAGTGCCACGTCATGCTACGCAATGCTACGCTTTGATCTTCAACGCCATGCTATGCAATGTTATGTTCGGGGCCGCTGTGCGATGCCATGCTTTCCGTTGCAAAGCTTTGTAATGCTGCAATTATTCACTACGCCACGCCACGCCATGACTACGCTTTGCGGTGCTCTTCTACGCCATACCATGCCGTGCTCTTCAATGCATCGCGTACCCTTTCGGGATCATTGCCCTGCTCGACATCCGACTGTGCGAGTAGAGAGGGGGGATCTACGCCATGGTAAGGGATGGGAGGGAGGGGTAGGATGTCAGATATGACGCGAGCGCACCTAGCTTGCCCCTTCCCCCTCCCCTCCCCCTCCCCCTCCCCCTCCCCCTCCCCCTCCCTCTCTCCTCCCCCTCCCCCTCCCCCTCCCCCCTCCCCTTCCTCCTCCTCATCATCTTTTTCTTCGTCTCTCCTCCTCCTCCTCCTCCTCCTCCTCCTCTCCTCCTCCCTCCTCCTCCTCCTCCTCCTCCTCCTCCTTCTCCTCCGCCTTCTCCTCCTCCTCCTCCTCCTTCTCCTCCTCCTCCTCCTCCTGTCCTCCGGTCCCCTCCCTGTCATCATCCTTCTACCCCCCTCCTCTGGTCCCTCCCTCTGCTGCCACCGTTCCTCGACCACAATGATTGCTCCCGAGCGATCGCAGCCGAGGGCTCCGCCCGAGGCTGGCGGCCGAAGGAGAAGGCGCGGCCGCCGAGAGCCTTGGCGTGGGGGCACTCAGGCAGTGCGCTGGGCGCGCAGGCTCGTCTGCGGCAACTCACGGGAGCCTCCCCCTCCTCAGCCGCCTCCTCCGCCTCTTCCTCCGCCTCTTCCTCCGCATCCTCCGCCTCCTCCGCCGACGCCGCCTCCGCCTCCGCTTCCAGCTCCGGCTCCGGCTCCAGCTCCTGAACCGGCTCCGGCTCTGGCTCCTCCTCCTGCAGGTCCTCCTCGTTCTCCTCATCCTTCTCCTCCTCCTCCTCCTCCTCCTCCTCCACCTCCTCCTCCTCCTCCCCCTCCTCCCAGTGCTTCCCTCTCCCTCTCCTTCCTCCCTTCTCTCCTCTCCCCCTCTCCAATCTCCCAATCCCCCTCCCCCGCCTCCTCCTCCTCCTCCTCATCATCCTCCTCCATCCCTTATCCATTTAATTAACTCCGCCTTTGCTCGGCATAGCGCGCGGGGCGCTCCCGTTCCGCGAAGGAGCCGGGGGGGGGGGAACACCCCGCGCCGGGGAGCTGTGAGCCGGTGGAGAGCCCTGCGGACGTGGGCCGAACATCGATCGGAGGCTTGGAAAGGAGCACCAACAGCAGAACAAGGGGTGCCCTCCATGCGGGCAAGATGGTCCCAGATTTCGGTGGCGGTGGCAATCTTCCGGTCACCCGGGGAGCCCGGACAGCACCCCCTATCACTGAGATCGGGATCATCTTCCCTCGGTGGAGGCGCACCGCCGACATTGGTAATGGTGTCAACCTCTCGGCCTCAACCTCTTGGTCTCCGAACATAGCACAACCATATTATAGTAGATCGTTTCCGGAGCGGTGCGGCAAGAAAGCGCCTGCCACGACGCATGTACCAAAGTTTTCTCGATGCGCCCGTCGCCCCTGGGGGAGCGACGCACACTTAGTAATAGTACGTTGGGGTGACGCCGATCCCAGAGCCGAGGCTCCGAAAAGAATGGGGCGGCGGGTTTTGGGCCAGTTTCCGCATCCTGGGCCCCTCAACGGGCCCCGCCACCGTCCAAAAACGGCCCAGGACGAAAAAACAGCACTGGGGAAGCTCTGGACCTCGAGTAGGGGATCGACTACAAATGATTTACCCCACACTTGATGTGTCAGTCGGATCTGCACACAAGTACGTAGAACTTCCGTAGATCTGCAAAAATTATGAATATGTTTTCGCAGATTCGACGAATCGTTCAATTTTTGAGTACATCTATTCTTTAGTCGATCCCCCACTCGAAGACCTCTGGGGGGTCACGCATCGAACAAGACTGGAGCGCCAGATGTCAGCGCCAGATGTCTGGGGACGGACGGGCTCAGGGAGGGAAACGCCGACCCGAGATCGGTGGTTCGTCACCGATAGATCGGTGATCGAACCCGCACGCTCCTGAGCGTGACAGCCTCTCGGGCGCCTGTCGGCGAGCAGTGGGCGATGGGGTTCGATGCATCCTCCGCTGAGCCTCTTCCCCCCTCCTCCTCATCCTCCTGCCCCTCCTCTTCCCTTCTCCTCCTCCTCCTCCTCCTCCTCCTCCTCCTCCTCCTCCTTCCCTGAGCCTCTTCCCCCCTCGCGTTGCCCCCGAAGGCTCGATCCCGCTTCCGGGGGCGCAGGGGAGCATGCTCGTACTGCTGCGCCCCCGCGGGAGAGGCGCATGTCCGAACCGAATATATATATATATATATATATATATATATATATGTGTGCAAACATTGTGATTTCACAGGGATCGCCGCTCCCTCGAGTCTCTCCCTCTCTCTGTTTCTCTCTCTCTCTCTCTGTGTCTCCAGTTCTGGGAGCGGAGGAAGGGATGCGAAAGACAACGTGGAAAGAAAAAAGACGAAGAATGGGTGCTGGGGGGGGGCTGTCCATATATATATATATATATATGTATATATATGTATATATATACATAGATATACATATATGGGATACGCATCTGATCTTGCAGTGGGCGTCTTTATGATTCGGCGTTTCGCCATTTGGCGGAAAGGGGGGGGTAAGGGGGGCCTGGCTCCAAACCTCTGCTTAGTGCGACTGTTCGGAACCGTGAGTCCTATGGGGGAGACCCTACCTGCCTGCACCAGGCGCCAAAAACAGCCAGGATCTACCCCACGGGGGGGGGGGGACGGGGGTCCGAGGAACCGCGCCGATCGGCAAAACAGTGAATAAGAAAACGATCACAGATCGCTACCCAGGCAGTACAGCCAGAAAACGCCAGCCACCGAGCATGTGCTGGAGGATTCCTGAGCCCGCGCGACGCCCCGAAGGGAGTGGGGGGCGCGCGACGCACACATACTAGAAGTATGTTTGGATGATGCTGAGGAGGAAGAGGAGGAGGAGGAGGAGGAAGAGGAGGAGGAGGAAGATTTTAGTTTTCCTCTGCGGGGCCATTCTTCACCTCTGAGGATTCGGGAGCAGCATCGAAGGGCTACTGTTCTGCCTGGAATGTACCTTAGGCACTTTGGGACCAGGGGTCGACTTGGACCTTGACCCCTGCGAGTTCCGGGTGAAGTCCCACAGAGATCTGCTTCCAGGCACAGCTGACCCCCGCACGTGTGGGGGAGCCGACGCAAGGACGAGCCAGACTGCGCACCGGCCCCTGGCCCGAGTAGGCCTTGCACCTCAGGCAAACCACGAGGGACGCGCCATCACAACTCTCAAAAGAAACGCCTCTGTGCTGGACCCTGCCCGGGACTTCGGGGTCCAGCTTGTGCAGACCACGACAGCGACCAGACGGTGGAAGGCCCGCAGAGCGGGAAACGTCACAGCGGCCAGCACGACGCCCGAGTCTCGAGGGCCACATCCAGCGACGAGGAGCCAGGTCGGCACGGGGCGCCGCAGGAGGCTTCAGCCGCAACAACGCCACCCCCAGCTGCCAAGGCGGCCACAGGGGCAACAACTTCGCAGCCAAGACGCCTACGGCTCTGGAAACAGCAATGTTCTGATCCATATCTTGCAAAATCGAGAGCATCAGGCTGGGGATGGGAAAGCGCGGCCGCTTTCGCCGAAGCGTCAACCGGGTTGTTCCACAGCCTTCTAAATTCATCATCTGAGCCAGTGGACGCATTCACGTCCAGGTGGGCCTCAATCTTCACCACTTCCAAGATGGGAGGGTTCTGCCGAATAAGCTGCGCACAGTCTGCATGCGTACGTTTATGAGAAGTCTGGCAAGCCCAAGACATCTCCACATTGTCGCACACGTTTAAACAGTCACTGAAGACCGTAGACCTGCCACTAAGTTGCCGAGCAACTGCTGTGAAAGCGTGAAACTCGGCGCACTCGGGGGGTTGAGGGCAGGGAGGCCAGACGGGCCCCCTGATGCGAATAACCTCCTGAGTGTCTCTTTACATCAACGCAGCAGCCCGGCCAGCTCTCGACATCTCAGGGATGGCACAGGCGAACCACGATCCGTCCACAAAGGTTTCGCCCAGAAACTCGGAGTCAAAATCCAGGTGCTCGAAACCTGGGCACAACTCCGTGACAACACCTTCGAAATATAAAGGGGCTGGGGGAGCTTTTCGCCTGGATGTTCGAAAACTCCAAAAGGAAGCCAGAACGTGATCCGCTGTCTCCACCCACCCACGCACCTTAGCTGGAATCGAGGAGGCGCGCGCCTCCTCGCGTGCAGAACATCTCCACAACATGCGCCTAAGTGCGACGTCGGCTTCACCGCAGAGTTCCATTCAATCGAGATCTGATATCCCACCCCACGAGCGCGAGAGCGGGTGTAGATCGCATAGCAGAACAGCGATCGAATGCACCCTTTCTCGATGGGGTCGTCTTCTTACTGCGAAGCCACGAGTAGATACCGTCACAGCACGCACGACCAATGTCCAGCCTGGCTCCTAGATCCCATTCGAGCGACTCCATAATCGCTCGCCCCAAGAGGGACCGAACCATGATAGGAGAAACTTCTGCCAAGTGAATCTCGACCCTATCTTTTTTTCGCCAAGCCGTAAACGAGGGCATGGTCCGAGAAATTCTCTCAAAAGAGACTTCCTCATCGCGCTGATCGGTCCAGACATGGACCGCCACAAACACGAGTCCCTTGAAAAACCGCGTGCCAGGCCGAGCGAGGCGCGGCGAAGGGAGTCGACAAGGGATAGAGACGACGATGAGTCGCCCAGACCTCCTTCGCCCGTCTCGCGATCGGAGCGACCGCCGCACTCCAAGCGGGGTCACCGCGGCAAAGCATGAGCGCTGTCAGCCTGCTGACTTACGCCGACGGCTTCAAAGCCTTACCTGCAAGCCGCCGCAGCTGCAGATGTTCAAAATCCGAAACGCCGAAGATATCGTATCCGTAAATTGCTTCTGGGAGGGGGCCAGCAGAAACACAGTTCTTACACCGTTGCCCACCAAGTGTGGGTATTGACCTGACCGAATGCCTAGTCCTATCCGAGGCCCTCTGGAGCTTACTTTTTCGTCTCAGCCGACCGACTCTTGCACCCGCGAGCGCGCCCCGTAGTGTCATCGACCCCAAAAATGGCGGCAGACGAAGAGTCGACAACAGGACCCGCGAAGCCACCCAACGCCCTGGCCAGGCCCTTCCCGAGAGCGCGGCTGGAGCAGACCGGGGAGCGCTTCTCGGGGCGAACTTGACCCCCGACCCCGTCCACAAAGGCAGCACGCAGCGCGCGCGCCGCAGGAGGAAGGTGCGACAGGATATATCTGGACGTGCCGACGGCCGCAAGCCCTGAATCATCAATATCATATTGAGTTGAATCTGACGTGGGAGCTTCACCGGATCTGATGCCAGGATGGAGTTGACACGAATGAACGTGGTAGCACTAGGACACACCACAATGACTCCACCCTTGGCCCAAAAAGCGCCGTCAATGAATCCTCCACAAGAGAGAAGCCGAGCCTGCGAGTACATCGTGATGCACATATACGCTAAGCCTAGAGGGAAATGCATGATGTCGCACCTGTGCGCCAACGTGCTTAGATCGAGCAGCTCGTAATATTTGTAAAGGTCGGCGAGGAGAGTCGCTGCTTCTTCTCCCGCCGACGTGCTGCCTTCAGCGGCCAGTGCCTGCCGCCAGACGACATCCTGGGCGCCTTCGAAAGGGCTTGTGCAGAAACAAGGCCTCATGTGCGCCTGCTCCCACGCATCTGGTAAATCCCGCCTGATTTGACCGTAAAAACGGGAACCCGCACAACAAATGCCAATGGGCCGAAAGCCCCCCGAGGGCTTGGCCAACAATGCCATGATCACAACAAACAGCTGCATGGGAACAAGCGCAGTACGTTCCATCACAACAAGGATGTCGCAGAGAGCCTGAAGGAGGTCATCCCCTAAGAGACAGACATGTTCCATGTAAACTCCTTCAACCGCAACAACGGTGCTGTCCTTGAAACGGCTAGACACGGCTAGAATATGGTCAGGAGTGATGCTCGGCAAGGGTGGGCTGGCCAGTCCATGCGGGAGCCAAGGAGTCCCCAACGCATCCCCCCACAAACCGAGAACTTCTTGCTCTCGGCTCGGAGCAACGAGAGCGGGTCGGCAACAATGAGACCGTCAGATGACAAGGTCATCGTGGGTGTCCAAGGAGTGGCTCCCTTGGACACCATGTGGATGCCCTTGGCTCCTTTATCTGCGCGACTAAGCAGCCACTCCCGCCACTCCTCGGACTCCTCCTCCTCCTCCTCCTCCCCCTCCTCCTCGTCCTGCTCCTCCTCCACCTCCGCCTTCTCCGCCTTCTCCGCCTTTTCCGCCTTCTCCGCCTTCTCCGCCTTCTTCTCTTCCTCCTTCTCCTCCTCCTCCCCCTCATCCTCGTCCTCGTCCTCGTCCTGCTCCTCCTCCTCCTCCTCCTCCTCCTCCTCCTCCTCTTCCTCCTCCTCCTCCTCCTCCTCCTCCTCCTCCTTCGCGCCCCAGCCGCCCAAACCACAAGAAAACACGCGCGGCCCGGTGCCACACCCCGCTGGGGGGCAACGATAAGGTGGGGACGGGCATAGGGGGGAAGCATCGGCCCGGAATCGGCGATACATTGCCGATGGATCGGCGAGAGGCCCCCCATCGCAAATCCGAACGCTCCTGGGCGGGGTGGGGCTGCCAGACATCTATCGGCGATCAAGGGCGGCTGGGGATCGACGCGTCCCCCACCAGGTTTATCCCCCCTACAGTCGGGGCGTTGACTTAGGGAACCCCAAATAAGGAACGAGGCCCCTTTTTTCCATAAGTTAACCTTCGATGTCCTGTCGAAAACACACGGAAAGCCCGAGGCAAGCTGTGAAACAACGCGGAACCCCTTCCTAACGAAAAGGGTTCCTTCTTCAGGGCCCCGACTGTAATGTTGCCCTTGGGAGGATCGGGCCATAACTCTGGTCTCCAGCGGCCGTTCGGGACGTTAGCCAGGTAGCCAGGCACCCCTGGCACGCCCTCGTCGAGGCGCAGCTGCTAGAGGGAAACCCGAAGCTGGAGAAAACCGCCGAGGACCGACGAAACCGCTCGCAGACCTCAAGCCTCGAACCCGAACCGCCCCCCTGGGCAGCGGGGCGAGCGGGGGCGGACGACGGCGGCGGCGGCCACGAGGACGACCCGTTCGGGCCTGGAGCACCCGGCGGCGGCCTGAGCGGCGGCCTGCGAGCCCTGCGGGACCAGGCCCAGGTCCAGCGGGGAGCTGTGGGCCGCCTGGGGGGGGCATGCGGGGCGGCCCGAGGCGGGGGAGGCACTCCTCCCTCCTCCTCCCTTCGAACCTTTCGAGCGCGGCCCCGTGCCTCCGCGCGGAGGCGCAGCCGTAGCGGTCTTTGCCGCATCGGCGGCGCGCGGCGGACCCGCCGCGACCGCGCACAGATTACCCCAGGAGGGCCTCCAGAGGCCAGAACAAAAATCGAGGGCCAAGGAGGCCCGACGAGGGCCGAAGGGGCACGAGGTCCCGACGGCCCAAGGCCCCAGAGCCCCAGGGCCCCAAAAAAGAAAACCAGAACGGAAGGGGGGGCAAAGGAAGGATGCCTTCACGGCTCTCGAGAGGGGGGGTCCAAGGATGACAGGGCGCGGACGAGGGGCGAGAGCCCCGACCCCCAGGAAGAAGAGGAGGAGACAACCTGGCTCTGACCAGAGGAGGGGGGACACCCGTAGTCCAGGGGCCTGGCTCCCAGACCGAGGGTGGCCGCCGCGGCGGCGGTTGTCAGAGGTAGGCTCACACCTCTTTCCTCCCCTCCTGGGGGAGGGCGCTCCTGATCTTGTAGCTCAGGTTGATGGCATGGCCATGGAACTCTGCGCCGTATCCTGGCCGCCATCGTTGCACGCGGGCTGCAGGTTTGAGAGGTAGATGTCGTGGTGCGGCATCTCGTGTTGCGCCGTGGGGTCGGGTAGAATTGTGGCTTCGGTGGTCCCCCAACGTTCGGCCACCATGGCACCGAGCGAGTTGGTGCTGTGCTCGTGGATACCACGCGTCGGATAGGTCCCGTTGGTGCGGTGGTTGGCCGCTAAGAGGTTCATCTTGACCGTTTAATTCGTAGTAAAGGTCGTGGTTGTGGCTAAGTCGTGGCGCAAGATTTGCTGCATCTGAGGTGTACTCCAAATGGTGGGACCTCCGCGCGCAGCTTTCTCAGATGCTGGGAGCATAATGACCATGGGGGCCCGATCGGTTTGCGAAGTGTGGGATATCTCGATGATGGATGTGAGGTCGTCGTTGGCTTGCTCGAGGATGGCGTAGGTACGCTCTCCGCTGCTAGGCCTCCCCCCATGGATGGTCGATACTTCTGCCGCCTGTCACCCTGCATAGGTCAGCGTCATCTGTAAAAGGTGTTTCATGTCGTCGGTGGGAAATCAACGTCAGTACCAGCAACGCTGCCCTTCTGCATGTTCGTCGTGAGTCGATTCCGCGCACGTCGCATGTGAAGGCTGTCGCGACCCTGGTAGAGCGGTATGGGGATGAGATCAGGTCCTCGTACCGTGCATATTCCGATTGAGCTGAGATACTGAAAGAAAGTGATTTGACCCCCGTCGCCGTTGTCGGTGCAGCTGATGCGCTTTCGTGTGGCTTGTTGTGGCGGAGGTTCGTTAACTGGTCTGTGGCGCGGGTCGAGTGGTGCATAAACGGTTGGTGGTTGTTGTGAGAAGTCGAGTCGTGGGAGCGGAGTCTCGTCGCACTTGCGCGCTGGTGCGTCGCCGTATGCCTCAGGTCGTCATTATCGTTTGTTGTTGATTGTGTTTTCTTTGTGATTGGTGATGTTTTCGGCGATCTGATCCCCCGTGAGCTCCGTGCCGCATGCGCTGTGCCAGGCGCGCCATGAGAAGGAACAGTTTCTGCTGATCTTGAGGTGCTTGGCGAGTCTCGTGCGCGAGTGGTAATCTTTTTGGCGGCAGCGACAAGCTGCCCCTGTGGCCCAACGCAGGGGGTCGTCGCAGTCCCAACACGCCGCGCCACTCGACAATCGCGACCGCCTCGCCAGGGGCCATCCTGAGCTCTCGCGGGCGGTGCGGCTCCCTCCTGGCTGCTGACAGCTGCTGGGCTACCCTTGCATCCGCGTCGTTCTGGCCCTCCCAGATCAGCGCGCGACGCAGCCACCCTCGCTCCAAGTGCCTGGCCCAGCTGTCCTTGAGGCTGACGACCTCGAGGCCTCTCGCCTCTGCTATCACCGGGGCCTCCTCCTCGGTCCCGCGGGGGGAGGTGTCGGTCGCGACGTTGCGGTAGGTGCGAAAGTGCGCGCTGGCGACCTCGTAGCCGTAGACGGCCTCCAGGCGCGTGACCACAGCAGTCAGGAAGCTGGCGTAACGACTCCTGGCCCGCCTGTTCTGTAGCCAGCAATGGACGTCGTAATTGTCGCCGCCATGCGTGATAACGCCCTGCTCCCACTGACCTCCTGCACCGGCCTTCGCGGCCAAGATGGCGAGGCTCGTGAAATCCGCGATCGCTATGACAGCCTGCTCTTCCTCCTCAACTCCCGCGGCCTCGCGGAGGGCGCCCGTGAACTCCGGCGCGGAGTGGAACGCGCAATTGGAGTTGACCCAGTCCACAGTCGCAATGCGCTCGAGCGTGGCGCCACCCGTTACCCGACCCCTTATCGAGCACTGGGCAACGCAAGCCTCTCGTGGATGGTCAGCACGCCCTAGAACGCCCCCACGTATCTCGACCTCCACTTAGCTCGGTCCGCCGCCAACACGCGCGCCACCTCGGTGGCCAGTCAGAAGTCGGTCCTCAGCAACGCCCCCTTGCTCCCTCCTCCATTCTGCGGCCCGGCGAGGCGCCTCGGACGTCCTCTCGAGGGCATTCGCGGCGCCCACCAGGCAGCCCATGGCGGGCATGACCAGGCACCAGTACTGCTGGTGCCGCGATAGGTCTCCAAGAAATGCCAGGGGACGTTCTGCTGGCCGTAGTCCAAGGCCTCGTCCGTCCGTCGTCCGATGCAGCAGCCCCCCAGCAGATCTCCTCGGTCTCCCGGCCGCCCACCTCCATGTCCTTCTCCTCGTTGACCGCCTCTGGGCCCAAACGCGTCCCCATGCCCTCCAGCGCGGTCGCGCCGCTCTGGGTCGCCCGCCCTCGTGCCGATGTCAGGCTCGACCAGTACCTGGTCGCCCATCAAGAACGAGCTGTGGAAGGGAACGGTGTCGCCCCAGCGCGCGCGCCGGGCGATAGGTCGAGTGGTAGCACATTGCCACCCGCGCCGATCTCATCCACTCGCCTGGACTGCCCGTCCAGCCGAACGCGAGCACCATGCGCGCTGCGGCGATGAGCGGTGCCACTCCATACTTGCCGCCCTGGAGGTCGGCGCCGAAGATGCAGGCGTCCATCTCGCGCATCGCCGCCCGCCTGAACGCGCCCTCGACGTCCTTCTTGGCGAAGTAGAGCTCGGCCCCCGGCAGCCTGGCCTTCCACCGCGGGATGATGCGCGCCAGGTCCTCGCAGCGCGGCTGGTCTGCAGGCGGGCGGCCCTCCGTGGGGCAGTCCGTGTCCGGGGCGGTGCCGCCCCAGATCGGCCTGCCTTTGTCGCTTATGGCGCGGTCCGGGTTCTGCTTGGGCACCGACGCCATCGGGGCGCTCACCACCCTACTGAGCAGGTGCTCTTGGCCGCGCCCTTCCAGAGCGCGCCCATGACCTCGCCCAGGTGGCCCTGAGCACAGGGGCGCGGTAGGGCCTTGAGGCGCGACGGCGCGCCCCTGAACCTCGTCCGCGCCCCCCCCCTCGGCCACCTTCCGGGCGTGCTCGAGCAGGGCCCCGCCCGCCGGGGTCAGCCGCGCCTCTCCCGCCAGACTCCTCGCAGGGCCGCGATGGCTTTCTCGAGCGACCCAGCCTCCCCCAGCGCCGCGTCGCCCAGGGCGACCAGCTGGCCAACGCTGTCGGAGTCGAACTCCGGGTGCTCTTGGAAAAAATCGCAGTAGGCCCCCGCCGCCGTGTCCTCGGGCCAGGGCGCCTCCTGGTGCGCACTGCCCTCTGGGGTGTCCTGGTCCCTCGCCGATTCCTCTCCTCCTCTCGCAAACTCTCCTGCCCTCGTAGGCTCCCCGCTCATGGCTCCGGCCACCTCGGGAAGGGCGCCTACCTCGCCGTGCTGAAACTGCCCCCCCGCGCTAATGACCTGCTGCGCGCTGCGCGCTCTCGGTCGCGCGAGCGGCTCGGGTCCGTTTAAGGACGGTCCTCGCGACCATCTCTGCCACTGCGCACGAGTTGGCCTCGCTCCACTTAGTCACCACCTTACCCTGGACTGAGTCGTGCGCATGGTCTGCGCCGCAGCACAAACTCAAGGCCTTGGGGACGTCGACGGACGCGGCGGCGACCCGTCGACTTGAAGCGTAGCACGCCTGCCGCGCTGCGGGGACTGAGCGCGCGCTGGTCGAGGCGTACCTGTTGCCGGGAAGGTCCCGCCAACGGCGTCTCCAGCTGCTTCGAGGCGCGGATTCTTTGCTGAGCAGCCCCGACCATTCTCAGCGCGCTCTGCCATGATCTGCTTGGCCAAGGCGAGGGAGATCGCGCCCTCCTTCTTGACCTGGGAGAGGTCAACGCCACGCGACTCGTTCAGGGCGACGAAGGCGCAGAAGGCGGTGCACGGCCAGCTGATCCACGTCTCGTAGGGGTCGAACTTGACCACCAAAGCCTTCGGCAGGCCCCTGCCCCGCCGTCGTCGTTGGTCATGTCCATGCTGAAACCTTCTCTTGATGGCCGAGCCGCCCATCTGGTTGATGGCCTGGGAGATCCTGGTCTCGTCCGTGAAGATCTCCCGGAGGTCTAGGCGTTCGCCCTGTGCCGGGGGCGCTTGCGCCTGGTCCCCGAGCCACGCACGAATATCCTCCTCGCGCGGTGTGGCCTGGTCCTCGCCCGCCTTCTCGCCCTTCAGCTCCTCGCCCTTCTCGACCTCACCTGGCGCGGCCTCCTCGGAGTAGCGAGCGGAGCTGGCAGGGCCTCCTCGCTCAGAAGCCCCGCTGGAAGCCCGGCGCGGGGCGCCGAGTCACAGCGATGCCAGCAGCCTCGGCGCACCTCTGGCACGCTAGCGCCCCCGGGCGCGCCGGCGGCGACCTGGTGCTCAGCGCCAGCTCCAGCGGCACCTCCCGCCCCAGCGCTGGGAGCCCCTGCGCGTCGATCCCCGCGCCGTGCAGCTGGCCAAGGATGCCCGGGCCTGGAGCCACGAGCGCGCGCATGTGCCCCGTATGCACGAGCGCCCACAGGACGTCCTCCTCCTGGCGCGCGAACTCGGAGCCGACGATGAGCTCGACCGCCGCCCGCCCGTAGAAGTCCACCCGCACCTGAAGGAGGGTGGGCGGCATGGCAGCGCGCACGCTGTAGTCGACGTCGTGGTCGCGGTGGGTGGGGTCGAGGCAAAAAGATGCGAAGGTCTGCTTCCGCCTGGGCGAGCGCCCCCTCTGCATCTCGAGCGGCCGTGAGCAGCTCCCCCCTGAGCCTCAAGGCCTCCTCCTGGGCCTCAATGGCCGATGGCCACCCTCCGGGTCGCTCCGCGCTGTTGCCGATCATGGCGGCCACCGCCACATTGATGATCGCGCGCTCGCGCAGCTCGATCTCGGGCGGATTGCAGCGAGCGGCGCGCTGCAAGCCGTCCTGCGCCGCCGCGGCATCGGCGCCCAGGGCCAGCTTGTCGCGGCAATCCAGCATCTACCAACTGAGGCCCGCCAGCACGAGCGCGCCCTGGCCCAGCTCATCTTCTGCGGCCCAAGTGATGGGGCCCACTTTGGCCTGCCCTGGGGCAACCTCGCCCGCCTCGCTCCGCCGATAGTGGAGCTGCAGGAAGCCCCCGCTGCATCCGCGAGATCGGGGCCTCCGAACTCGACGGCGCGAGCTGCCCGCGCCTCCGCAACGCACTGCTCGTCCGCCTCCTCCGCAGCTCGAACTCTGTTGCGCGCGTAGCAGCCCAACAAGCCGTCCTTCGCGGCCACACGCTGCAATTTGGGGTCGGCGCCGATCTCGCGCATGACCTCCTTGCGCCTCGCCAGCTCCGGAGTGGAGTCCGGCGGCGGGGCTCGCCGCTGCTTCGCCTGGCGGCGGTTGGACAGCCGCTTGGCGTCCGGGCCCTGCGCGGTCAGGCGCAGGTGCCCCTCGAGCTCCGTGGGGCTGAAGTCCTTGAGCTGAACGGGCGCTTCAACCCAGCCCATCGGCCGTGGCCCAGCTCCCTCTCCAGCCTCGACCTGCCCGGCCCGGGGCCTGGAGCTCTCGCAAGCTGGCCGCGGCTGCTCGGGGTACCCGCCCTGAAGAGTGCCCGGGTCATCGCCCGCGCCCTCTGACGCGTCGCGGGGGTCGACCTTGTCGCCCCCGGGCGTGCGCTCCTAGCCTTAGGCGGCGCCTTGGCCTTCGGCCCTGCGGCCGGCGGGTGCCCAGCAGCACCTCCTGCTTTCTTGGAGATCTGCCTCCTGCTCCTTCCTGAGGGCGCCCAGCTTCCGATCTGCCTCCTCGAGCGAGCCGACCTTCGGGCCGCCCTTGATGCCGCCTCGCCTGGTGAGCTGCATCTGTGCCAACTTGTCCAGGAGACCGACCTTGCCCATGGGCTTGTGCGAGTGGGGGCAGGTAGAATTGCCCAACAGATGACGCGGCCGCTGGTGCGCGACTTGGGGCGGTGATCAAGGCTGCGGCCGTACTTCTTGCGCGCGAGGGCCTTGCCCCTAAATCCAGCGCCGCCTTGGCCGCCTCCGTCCCGGGCCCCTCCTCCGCCTCCGCCCCCCCGGCCACCTACGCCACCTCCTGCTTCTGCCTGCGGGCGCCCCGAGCCCGCCAGCTGCGGGCACGGCTGCGCGGCGGACGAGCGCGGCGCCATCTGCCGCTGCGACCTCTGCAGCTCGTTGCGGTGCCTGACCTCGATGTCGATCCGCCACGAAGATCTGGGTGGGGTCGTCCAGGAAGAAAGCGCGAGGCATTCTGAGCCACGCCGATGGATCCTCGGCGCTTGGCACGCGAACTTGGCCCCATCGCAGCTCGGGTTGCCGTCCACCAGCAGTTCGAGCAGACGCGAACGCAGCATCCTGAGCTCCTCGCACCACATGCACCGGGGCACGCACCAGACGCTGAAGACCACTTGGAGCGGCCACGCGTAGTCGGCCTCGTCATTGAGTTGCAGGCGGGCTCCCGCGGCGTCCACCTGTGACTTGTAATGTTCCTGGACATAAGCACGCCCAAGCCCACGACTCCTCCTTGGCGTCCTGGTTCCACTGCTGTAGCGTCGTGGCGCGAGGGCCTCAGCCTAGTCTCCAGTTTGTGGTCCTTAGGCGACGCGAAACTGTCCACGTCCGCCTCCGACGTCTTCGGGAAGTTGGCGCAGCTGAGGCAGTAGTCAGGGAGGCGCGCGTGGTCGCGTCCCCCGTGCTGGAATGCCGCGAGCCCGTGCGCCATAGCGTTGGCGATGTTCACCGGGAACTTGACGGACCGGAAGAGCGGGCGCGCGTTCTGCCCAGCCGACCTCAGCCCATGAAACGTGTCTTTGCCCAGCAGACCTGGGCAGAGCGTCGCGTGGAAACTGTCGCAGCCGCGCGCCAGGTAGACGAGCTGCTCCTCAGCCCGCTCGATGCTCGCAAACGTGCCGTTGGTCGCGCCTCCTGATTCCTCTGAGTGCCCGTTGACCCGCCCCAGCTCGCGTGCCAGTTTTTCCAAGCCCGCGCCGACATCGGCGGTGGGCTGCGGCCCCGCGAACGTCTTCTCCCCCATGGGCATGGATGACGCCCTTGCGTGCTACTCCCGAGGCCTCGCCGCAGCTTCAACGATCTCGCGCCCTCGCGCGCCCTGCGGGCCGGCGATCCTGCGCCACCCTTTCCCGGAACAAGAGGGGGTCTAGGCGGGGCGGCGACGGTCCAGCGGCGGGCCTCTGGCCAAACCCGACGAAGCCCAGCCCGGCAACGCCAGGGGTGGAGGCGCCGCTGCCGGCGGGGGGCTGCTGCGAGCGGAAGGGGGGCCGGCGCTGCCTCGCGATGCTCCTGGACAGGCCTGAGCGCGGTCCTCCTCCAAAAAGGTCCGACCGATCCCGTTCCTGGATCGGGGCTGCATCATGAACCACGCAATCAACGCCCGATCCCGATTGCTACAAACATAACATGTCCGCCGATCCCGAATTCTCAAGATCGGGATCGCGCGCGTTCTCGGCATGAGCATAACATGCACGAACGCGCGCGCGCTGCTTTACACGAGCAGCGCATGTCCAAACCGCGGCAGGAAAACAAAAACGCGAGCGATGCGTCGGGCGGGCGGCCGAGGCGGGCGGGCGGCTTGCGCGGGCGGATTGATCGGTTGGGCAAGCGGTTCTGCCCGTTGCCCAGGTGGCCAGGATTTGCGCCGCGCTTGGGGTTTGAGCCAAAATAGCAACTGAAAGGAGGAGGGGCTCGAGCCAAAATGGCAACGGAAAGGAGGGGGGGGAGGAAGAGGAGGAAGGCGGGCGAGGGGGCAGGGAGAGGGGCAGAGGGAGTGAGCGGGGCGCGGGTGGGGGGAGGCACGTCCTCATGCGACCGCCAGGACGTGCTCCCCCAGGAGGGTGGCGCACCGCGCGCGGCTGGAAAGGCGCGAGGCGCTCCTGGGCTGCGCTCCCAGTGGGGCCACGGAACAAGTGAGGGATGGTGGCTGTTAAACCCAGGGGCGCCCCGCCGGGCGCAGCCCGCGGGCGGCGCGCGCGCAGTCTGCCCAGACCAGTTCGATCGCGCAGGGGTCCGCGCGCCCGCGCTCCTGCGGGGTCCGCCGCGCGGGGCAGAACCAGCATTCTCGCGCTTCCCCATCGGCAGCGCAAGTTCCAGAAATTGTGAAACTATTGCCGCGGCAGCGACAGCTCGAGCCACCCTGGCGCCCAAGGCGGCCGCGGCGCGTCTGGCGACCGCGGCGGGCGCAGCGGCGCCGCGGGGGTGAGCCGCCGCCCCGCTTGGCGCCCGCGCCGATGGGAGAGCTCCAGGCCAGGCATATGGCCCGGGATATGGCCAAGCCACAGCTGCACGTCTCCGTGCTCTTCGACGGCAGCCCTGACGGCTGTGATGTTCATGGTGCTCGCGGGGCGCGTTGTCCGAGCGCTACGTGTGATGATGGCGATGACGCAGATGGAAAATGGCAATGGGGATGATTGTAGTGATGATGAATAGCGCGCTTGATGCTGCTGGTGGTGATAATGATGGGGGTGGCGATGATAATTTATGTATTGATGATGGAGATTATGATGCAGGTGATGGTGATGATGGATGCTCATGGTGACGATGATAACGATGGCGACGACGAGGACGACGGTGACGAGTATGATTGTGCGTACGGTGAGGGCTGTCCGTACTGGTGTTGGCGATGGTGGTGATGATGTTGATGACGGTTATGACGATGATGCGGCTGGCGCTGCTGGTGATGGCGTTGTGAATGGTGACGTGATGGTGGCGATGTGGACCAGCACCGCGATCGTAATGCACATCCCGACGATGATGGCGACGATGGCGGCGATGCTGATGATGATGTTGATGTCGCGGTGGTGACGGTGATGTTGATGGTGATGATGGTGGTGGTGCTGATGTTGGTGGTGATGATGATGATCATGGTGGTGGTGCTGATGCTGATAGTGTTTACTACGCATGGAAATATTGTGGGTGGCGATGGTTTTGAGGAGTGCGATGAAGGTGGCGACAATTGGACGCCCGTGGGGGCTGGACACGGGAGGGCATGCAGGGTGGGATACGGCAGAATGGATACGGGAGAACGAATGGGGAGCAGGGGAGGATGGACGGCGACATGTTTCATATCACCTCATCCTGACGCCCCTCCTGAATCATACGATCTCTCGTTAGTGCCTTGTAGCGCAATTCCTTTATCGGGTCTACCTGCGCCTACATGTGTTGATGTGTATGTGTGGCTTCCTGTCGTGTAGGCCTCCATGGCTATGCATTTCATGTGTATCTATGCATGGTTTGACGCATCTACATATGTTCGTATCGGTATACCTTATGATCGCCTTCTCGCTCTCCCGATTCCCCCTTATATGTCCTTATATCTATCTCCCTGGATCGCTTTATCTCTATCCCCGTCTCTCGTTCCCCATCTCTCTCGATGTGCCTCTCCCTCTCTCTCTCTCTCTCTCTCTCTCTCTCGCTCTCTCTCCCTCTCCATCGCGTGATATTTGCGGCCCCCCCCCATCCACCGCGACGCGCGGCGCGCGCCCCCGAACCAGCAACCGCGGGGGGGGGGGGGGTCGGGGGGGCTGGCCCGCAATCCTCACCACACGCGGGTTCCTATATACATATGCCAACCCCTCATTTACACCAGAGCGTACCATCTCCACCTCGCGTTCTATCGCAATGGAAACCGCAATGGAAATCACATTGCATTCAGCCGGCAAGTCAGCTGACTCGAGCAACGCCGATGTGAAACCCATCGCGTTTTCCATCGCGGTGGAACAGGAGTTGGACATCGATAGGTCGCGCGGCTGGCACGGCGGTAGAGATCAGTCGCACGCGTCAGCAATAGGGCAGCCCCCGTAATGTCACGGACTGGCGAAGTGCACAGTAGTCCACACATTGCGTGGCGCGCCTGCATCGCCGACAGAGCGCGGCCCCGCGAATTGACATTCGCAAGCGCGTTTGCCCACAAGGCGCAGCGGGAACGCGTCGAGGGCTGACCCCGCGAGAAGACTAGACGCACGCAGCACTTGCAGGGCCAATCACCTGAACGTCGCATCGCGCCAGCCGAACTGCCCCTCATCCTCCCCCCCCCCATCGCCTCTCACCGCCCACCCCCGCAGGACTGCGCAGCAGGCGCGAAAACTGCGAGCAGCACGAGGCGCACGATCCTCGACTAAAGGATCAGCCAGGATCACTTGCACGCGCAGCACTGCGCGAGCTGTCACTTAGTGAACCCACGGCGAGTGACGCAATCGTAGTGCACAATTCCTCGGGATACTGTGTAGTCCCAGAGCGAGGTGCACGGTGTGCGCTGCGGGCGAAGGCCATTTTTTGGGTTCGAACCAGTTTGCCCTGCCGGGTGCCGCCCAGGGTTGTTGCACTCTTCATCGGCCGTACATTAGACGTCCCAAATTGCACCCTGTACGTTATCAGGCGAGCTGCACTGGTGCTCTGAATGGCGTTGATGAGTGTCGGCGGTTTGTTCATAACGATCCCTGCGGCTGTTCCACGCAGAACTTCACCCCCCCTGGTCTCTGCAAACAGCAAACACCATCATGTAGCACCTCTGGGCGGGTGGGTATTCTACAGTCCGTCTGGCATCTGGCCCGAAAACAAGCCCTCTTCCCGATGGGTCTGGTTATTGCAGTACGTGTGTATCACAATTTCCAGACGCCGCTGGTTGTTCCCTGTCGTTGCCCACCATCTCCATATCTGGCGCTCGAACAAGTGCGAATGGCTGCATACACACATTCGTATTTGCTCAAACATCGAATCGCCAAACACGTGATCCATCGCGATGTCCATTGCAATGGAAACCATGGTGGAATTCGCCATCCCCTCCAAGGCCACACCAGTTACCACTGGACCCAAAGACGGGGGCGGTGGTTTATGGGCTTGCACAGCCCAGTTAACATGAAGGCAGCGAGGTAATTTGCTTCCCTGATGTCCAACCGATCCGCGTCGCCTAAAGGGTCAATATCAGAACGGTGTCCAACTGCCTTTCGGCGGTGATATCCACAGCGAACCTCCAGGCGCGACAGTTGCGCATGTGTGTATGTATATATACATATATATATATATATATATATATATATATATATATATATATATATAGCGTATACAGGGTGCCCACGAAAACACATGCAGCTTGAAAATGAAGTCGGGCTAGCTCGATCGGGCGAATGCGCGCGGAATCGAGGCTTCAGAACAGCACCCGTGGCGCCGCCTTCCCCGGAACAGAAATTCTGCGCATGCTGACCTGCGAGGAATGCGCGGCAAATGTCTCCGCGGCGCAACTGATGCTTCGAGGGTCATCTCATGCGGGCTGCCGTGCTCAATGTGGTGGGGAAACGCCGTGATGTTCGAGAGCTGGTCGAACATCAGCTGCCCGCGCCTTCCCCTCGTTGCAAATGCACGGACGAGGATTCACCGCCGACGCGCACCCCCACTGCACGCGCGCAATTATGCCCATCCAGACACCAAGGGAAGCCGTGGCCCACCAGATGCCAGTGGCTGAAGCAGAAGCACGCCTTGAAGCTCAATCAAAGCAAACACTCTGCATGCAAACCGACATCTGCAATCGAATTGCAAAACGTCTCTGGGAACTATGTTGATGGATCCGTCCAGAAAGAAACTGTGCATCTTGGGCGCGCCGTGATGTGGCACCCTTGAATGTTCGACACCTCGCACACCGCTTCTCCGACATCTTCCTCTTACCTTTTCTGGTCATCCGTTCACCGCCCATGCCAACTCATCTGCTGTGTCCCCACCTCCCACCTCCCTTGCCCGTATACGTATCACGCGTTCGCTCTGTCATGCCCCCATCACTCAACCTCCTCATCACCTGCACGATTGGGTGGGAGCTCTTACACCTTTGGTGTTCCCGCCGTTGTATGCATTCCTTTTTGCCACCTGCCCTCCATGCAGGCAGCACTGGCGCGCCGTCCCACATGCGCGCCACAGCAAACGTACACAAGCTATGCAATAAACATGGCCCTCCTCCCAGCATGCAAAAGAAATTAACCCCAGCTCGCGAGCACCATCTAGGAAACAACACCGCGTTTCGGAGTCGCGGCGATCCCCGCAGCACAGCAGCAGCGGAGGTGCATGTCGATCGAGTGCAACATCGATCTCTGCCCCTCGTTACTCGCTACCCCAGGCTCACCACGCATCGCCTCGATGAGAGCAGCAATCGATCTGCCAGCTTCAATTAATGGTGCGCCGAATGCACCAGACCACCGCATTTCTCGAGCTGTCTCAAGCATCTGGCCACACTCTGCTGCTTTTTATGAAAGATGCCCTGTGTGAAGAGCGTTCTGAGGAACGCGGTTCGTCGTGCACCTGAGAGCCATTCTACAGGTCGGGAGAACACAGAGGACGCGAATAATCTGTCATCACATCGGTTTAATGAGATGAGCGGGTGGGGGTGGGCAAAAGAAGGATTGCCGCGCTCGGCAAGGGTCGGCCTGGCTGTCCGTCGACTGCGGTTTCGCATACTCGAGTCGGCTTCTCATATACCGCTCAGGCACCTCTTTCAGATCTGTCGGCGGCCGCGGGCCGGCGCTGCAGACTGCGCGGGCGGGAGGGATCAGAGCAAGCACGAACCGCGGAGCCGACGAGGCGACCAGGGGGGGCAGACGGACGGGGAGCAACGGGATGCGATGGGAAGACGCGGGGGATGTAGTTGGGGGGCAGCGTCGACAGCAGTGGCGAGGACGAGGTCTACAGACGTCGCAACGCTTGCGACGTCTGCAGGCCCCGTCCTTGCACTGCATCGGCACGGCAAGAGAGACATCATAACCCATTGGAGTTGGGCGATATATGCGTCACAAGGGCGGGGGGGAGGAGATAGAAGACGACGTCCACGACTACGGCGAGGCTGCAGGCACGGGCGACGCGAGAAGGGGCGAGGTCGGCAAAAGCCGCGCAGCACCAGCCAGAACAGAAACTCAGCGAGCGCGGCATGTCCACCGCCTGCGCTGAGCTGCTCACTTGATCTGCACATTGTGCGTTGAATCGCATTCCTTCTGTTCTTATACATTGCGCAGACCTATTCATATATAGTCCTGTACCCCCACGACGTCAAATCCCCCAGCATCCGCGTCGCACGCATCACCGACGCCCCCCTCCCCCTCTCGATCTACGCCGTGCCCCCCACGGCCGAGCTCCCGTCGCCATTGTAATCATCAGCGCTGTCATCCCCGCTCGAACGAGCCCAGGCCATCATGCCTGCGCCCTGTCGCCCTCGCATGCGATACTGCAAACTCCCACATTAATCGATCTGGCAATATGTTCCCATCCCCCTCCTGCCCCATGCAACGGCACGACAGCGAAACTAAACAGAACAAGAGTCCTGACGCGTAAACCCTTTGTGCTTACCGAGCATCTTCAACGTCAACTGACCCGGCACTTTGCCCTGCAGCGCGGGCCGGCTGGCACTCCATGCCGTGAGATCCGCGTCGATCTGCTTCATTCCGAGCTCCAAAACGGACGTGGGTTCACCCGTAAAAGTCCACGGGTCGCGTAGAAAGACGCGCCAGAAAACGCGCGAAATATACCGCATTACCGGGCCGAAGTACAACCCGTGTAACGCACCAATAGCTAAACGCGAGTGGGGGCTGGTGAACAGATCATCGCTAAGGAGGGGGCACTTGCAATTCGCACAGTCTAGCACCTCATTGCGGAATCCGACCCTCGGCCTCCAGAGTTGCACTCTCAGGGGGTGGTGAATTGTCCGCTTTGGCGATGTCGAACACATCGCATGACGAGCCCACCCGATCGCCCGCAAGCAGGCACGCGTTGGCAACTATACCAGATTTGGGAACCACGCGCCCCGTCATTGATTTACCCCGGCGGTTCCCAAGAACTCGTCACAGACCGCGCCGATCAGTCTCGTCTCTTAGCAACACTGACACTTCGCACCTCTTGCAAGCGCGATCGTATCCACCATGCGTTCTCATGGGCCAACATGGGCCTTCAGGGCTTGATAAGGGCGTCGTAACAGTTGTGCGGTTCGGAAGTCGTCAAACTGCAGCACTGGCATGGAGCAGCACCAGGCGCCTTGTTTACTCAAACCTAAGCTGTGGGCGTGCTCTCTCAAGTCGCCCTTTATCCACAACACAGAACCCATGTGTAGCTCGGGGGCTGGTTGGATCCGAGTGGGTCGTCGTCGGCCCATGGTGTGTTATCGAGCTTGGAACGAGGTCGCTTGCCCTGCGCCATACTAGCCATCTGCCAGCGACAAGCGTGAAGCAGCCGAAACAGCGAGCACCAGCCTTTGCACCCGCAGGTGCAACAATCGCTCTGCCTGCAGCGGGTTAAATTTTGAACAGAGCGCCGTGCCACACAATGAAGAGGATCCGGATTCGGATGGGGAGCGGAACAAGGTCGGAGGATTTGTGGGGGGGGGGCGATTCGAACCACGGAACGATGGTGGACGATTCGAGGGAGGATCGAGGAGGACGGGCGACGACCATGCGGATGCATCCTAGGAGGAGGGAGGGGTAGTCATAATCTACCTGAGCAGGATTTTACATACATTTATGTGTATACATATAGATGTGTGGATTACCAATATGGGGCGATTAAAAAAGAGAAGTACCGATGCGAGAGACAGTGCTGGTAATGGGTTGATATTGTCGCAGGCTGACGTGGGTGAACGCATTATGCATGCATGTTTTGTTGGAGCTGCAGATCGGGGGTGATGCCTGGAGGTGGAATGGGATATGTGAGCGAGATCGACAAGGCAGCAAAATGCGAGCTGACTAAACAAATAAAACCACTGTCCTTAAACATGTAATCAGGTGGCGCTTGGCTGTGATCAAGTTGACTATCGAAATGCCGAGAACTGAATCCGAGCGCCCTGCCGCCTGGCTACTGTAGCGGACGCCGTCGAGGCATATGGCTATTTGCGCGGGCTGCGTATCTCCAACTTGCCGTGCCACCCGGACTTGAGGATGACGTGTGGACGCTGGAATGCGGGTCGCGCTTGGCGCATCAACCTCGGTAGACTTCAAGTGCTGCGTGGTGGTTCGGTCGGAAAAGATCTCAGCATTCAAAAGTCCGCGCGGAAATCGGATGAGGATGTCCCTGATGCTTCTTTCTGGTGGTAGGTTAAAATTAACCGGTGTTGGTGCAACCTGCATGCGGGCAGGTTCAGATAACGCAAAATCGACATGATGCTGAAATTTGCCAGCCTGACTGGACGGATGCTTAGCGTGCAAGACGAAGTTCCCTCCCGCGACTTGAGCTTTCTCAACGCACCAGCACGCGCTGCAGAAATCCTTCGCCGTTAGACGGCAGGACGCGCACAGGCGAAGAAAGTATTCCATCGCATCTGATCCAGCATTTCGAGAGAGAGAGAGAGAGAGAGAGAGAGAGAGTGTGTGTACATGGCAGGGGGCCGACGGGGTGCGCGACGCAAACGTCGAGCGTAGAAGTAGAAGGGACATGTATATACACACACCAAACTATAGGCTATAGGCCAATCACGATTTCCACCGCAGTGGAATTGCTGGCAGTTCTATATATATATATATACATATACATCAGTGGGACGGAGATATCAAGACAGAGGGTGAGAGCTAGATCGAAGTGCGTGCCGTCTCGCAGCTCACGCACGATCGCATGCTGACGATCGCCAGTCATCTGGCAAACTTGGAACACTAACTCCTGCTCGAAAGAAAAAGCTCGCTCGTGGACGCAACAGCTGGGCAAGGCATATGCCGCGAATGACCGCGAACACTGTGCTCGCAAAGGCTGGACATCCACAGTATCTAGAGCTTAGGAGTGTGTCGGCCGATCAAATGCAGCACTGTCTGCAGGCTGCATTAAACATGCGAGCTGTGCGCGGCCGTCGTCTCGCGCCTGCCCCTAGTCGATGACCTGGCCATCGCGTGGAATGTTTGAGCATGGTTGCGTGGAAGGGTTGAGTATGGGAGTCGAGAAATTGCGTCTGGAGGTGGGTGCGCGCGACTGATTGGCGAGCGGGCGCGGTGGCAGGCCGGCAAAGGCACCCAAGGCACTCGACGTCTAAACGCGATGCCAGATGAGCTGGCGCGCATGCGGAGCGCCTTCGCGCGCCGAAAAATCACGTCCAACCAGGCGGATTCACACAGAATCGCGTCAGATCCCAAATCCCATTTCCCATAAGCTTTTCAACCCGAGGTGCAACTGCGATGGAAAATATGCCCCACTGGTACATTTGCTGTTTTGGATTTCGCGGAAGAAAATATATATCCCATCGCATTTTCCACGGCGATGGAACATGCGATGGAATTGGGTTGTTGCGCGCCGTGACCAATAACGAACGGTTTGTAGCTCTGCGACGGGGTCCGCGCAGCTCGCTCGAGGGAGCCAGCAGGATCTGCATCGCGAAAACCATGAGCCATCCCCCGTCTGAGTTCCACCCCGCTCGAAGATCCAGCGAATCTCAGAGCCAGATCACTCGGGTTTCTTCAGCTTGTGGCAGCCCATGACGATCTCAACATTCATCTGCAGCGTGTTCACCATATCCTTGAGCCCGAGGACCTGCTTCGCAACCGCGACGAACTCATGCAAATCGAGCCTCTGCTTGAGCACGTGGACAGGCGTGCGGAGAGCCTCCATCAAATCGGCACATTTGCTGACGGTGTCGCCTATATCCGGCATCGCCTTCGCCAGGGTCTTCGCACTGTCGTCAGTCTCAGCCCACTTCCACCTCGCCGCAATACTGATGGCGCGCTCGATACGGCGCGGCCCTGGGTGGCGAGGCTGTTGTACCTGGCCGCGAGCTTCTTCATCTCCGCCACCACCTTCTTGCTTTCGTCCTCCTAATCCTGGCCATCATCGCTGTGATTATTATTATTCTCCCCCTTCGGGTTGCCATCCTTGGACGCTGCCCCCCGCTTCTTGCCCTTGCCACTGCCCTTGGTGGAGCCAGCCGGGCCAGTCGCAGCGGCATGGGCACAGGCGCCAATCGGAGCAGCACCCGCAGCAGCAGCGGTGATCTCGATCCCGTGGGGCTCGACCTCCTATCGGGCAATTAGCGCAGTGACCATGGAGCTACAGCGTTAGCTCAGTGGTCGCTGCGTTATTCCCAATCAGTGCGAAACCCTTTGTAGTCGCTCCTCCTCCTACCCCTCGTCCTCGCGTGATTGAATGACCCGTTTCGCTCCTTGTGCTGAACCTCCTCGCCATCGGACCAGCGTCTGTGAAGCTCCCATGCCTCCGTGAACGAGCGGTTGAATCCCCTTGCGATGTAGAGCGGGCGCAACGATTCTGTCGTGGGATCAAAAATGACCCATGGTGGCCCCATCTGGATTGCTCTGCCCACGCAGCGCATCGCCTCTCAGGTCGCACCGGAAACAATCGCCAAAGTGACGGACTAGACAGGTATAGGGCCCGTCCACCCGCCATTGGCATCGCGCTCGGAACACGATGATAATGGCGGGTGGACACGCAAGGGGCGCGGGGGGGATGAGGAGGAGGATGCGGTACATTAATGGAGAACAGGGCGGGGGCACTGCTTTCTACGCAATACACACTCGAAGCAAGCCAACGGACGCGGCAGCGCGGCGAAGTTGGAGTGACATACGTGCGCGGACTGCACATCACCGAAGAGGCAGTGCGTGGACTGAGTAGGAGGATCGAGGTAACGATACAGGAAGGAGCAAGCATTGATAAGTCGAGGCGTGGGCGGATGGACACGGGGAGAGAGCGGCGTTGATTCCGACGAGTGGTATAACGTGGGCCAGCCCAAGTCGCCCACCTCCCTCTCATGTGCAATCCTACCCGGGGGGGCGCGTAGACAGCGTTCAGAAACATTGTCACCTTCTCTGTCTGCGAGAAGCTCCTGGCCTCCTATCGGGCAGGCGTGGCCGAACAGAACCAGCGGCGCGGGGGTGGTTGGGACAAAAAAAAAATCCATCGCGAATTCCACCGCGATGAAATTCGCGGTGGGATTCGCGGTGCAAATACTGACGGCCACCCCTCACACATTGCGGGTGATGATGAAACGTGTCCCGGCTTGGGTGTGTAGATAAAAACCTGAACCGCGGGTGACCTGAGCTTCGACATTTCCCGGCTTCTTCCTGAACTCTGCCTGTTTTCTTGGTTGTTGCAACTCCTGTTATGGCGTCGTATTGCATGGCCATCTCGGGAACGGCATTGCAAACTCTCTGCCACCGAGATGCGATGGGGCTAACCCGAGCATCTGTCGGGGCGTCAAGGTAGTTGCGTTCGACGTCTTTCCAAAACGCTATCTCACCAGGGGACGCCTCCTTCTCGCTACCTTCCGAACCTGCCGCCTGGCTCGTAGCAGGGCCCAGCAACCCCCATTTTGATGGGTCGTTGGATCCCCCCTCGCCGCCGATTTCCGGAGCGAGATCCTGCATCGTGGCGTCGACGCTGCCAATCCCCTTCTCGAGAAACGCTGCCTTCGCCGTGGTGCTGCGGAACATGCCCGCGGGCATCTGCGCCGCCACCACCTCGTCAACCATATGCCTCCCTGTCCGGTGCTCCCCGCGCGGCGGGGGAGGCGCATTCTCGAGGCATCCAACGCGCAGGTCCCGATCGGTCGACGTGGCCTCGTTGCGCACAGGGTCAAGGGTCCGGCGACCGAGCGCGAGAGAACGGGAGCTCTGCGAAGTGGCCAAGGGCGGATCAACTCGAGGCCGAACGGAGCGACGCGAGTGAGTCGACAGGTCGTCGGCGAGCTTTCTCGAGGGATCTACCTGACCGAGGGTGGAACGGCACTGCGAAGGGTTCTGAGTGGGAGCTGGTGGATCGACAGGAGGGGGCTCGATCGAGGCCCACGGAGAAGCTGGCAGCCACGACCCCCCAATCATCATTCATTGCATCCACCTCCGTAGCCATCCCATAGTGTATATATGTATATGTATACGTACGTATATATGGCATCAATCCCCCGTGCCTTCTAACTCGATACGGTACGACAGCACACGCATTCCATAGCCCGAGTGATACGTCCATGCTACTTTCACTGCAGGCAACGATGATGGTGCTGATGGATGACGCATGCTGAGCGCTTGCGCTTCTGTAGTCCTGAATCAGAAGTCCAGGAAGCCACCGAAAACCAGGCGCATCGCAGGACGCATCAGGGCTTGCAGCGGCGGGCTTACTCGGGGGTCGTCGGGCCAGCTTTGGCCTTCGGTGTCGGGGCAGCTGCTGGTGTCACAACTGCCTGAACATCTGCAACAGCTGGATTTGCAGCTTGCTTACTGGCTGGCTTCGGGCGGCAAGCTGCGGGGCGCTCCATCATGGGTGCAGCGCTGGCCTCATCGGGTGCATCGTCTCCATCATAGTGCTGTTCGTCGGGCGGTTCGTCTCCATCCTCGGGCCGTTCGTCTCCATCCGCGGGCTGTTAGCCTCCATCGTCGGGCTGTTCGTCTCCACTTCCGGGCTGTTCGTCTCCATCGCCGTCCTCGGCGCCTCCAGCAGCGGGCTGATCATCGCCATCGCCCCCCAACCCATCGCCTGCGGCTCCGCGTGGCCGCTTCGAACATGTCGCAGCAGCTGCTGGCCGTTTAAGGACATGCTTCCTGTCTGTCTCAAGAAACTGTTCTTTATGATCCTCGATTGCTGCCTTGTCCATCTCGCCCGTGCAGAATGCGCGCGCAGCCTCAACCAGACATGTTGTTGCCTCGGCTGCGCATTTATCTCCGAAGCCTGCCAGCTGCGACACCTGCTCGGAAGCTTTTCTCATATGGGGCCATTCTCCCCGCTTAGCGCTATTTCGCCCAATACACCCCCCACCTTCTTGCCCTCGAACTCCCACTGAAACAAAAGTGCCCCCCTTCTTGTTCGGCCGATCATCGTCGTCTGCGAACGCGCCCTGCACGTCCCGCGGGAAACCGTCTGGCCACGATTCTACGAGCTGCCCATGTCCGCCCACCCTGAGGGGCACACACCAGTCTGCTATCCACTTCGGACCAGTCTCGGCGATGCGCCAGGCTGCCTGGGGCGCGCGGGCGGAACGAAAGCATGCCCCTCTCCCCCTATCCCCCCGTCAGTCCCCAGCTCATCATCCAATCCCTATATAATCACGGTTTCGTGGCCTCGCATCAGGCAACTCCTCCAGAGACCACCTCGCCCCTCCCCACTTGGCAACTAGACCGAAGTCTCCCCCCACCCTGCTGGCTCCTACAACGGAGAGGCTTCCACTTCATGCTCGCGAGATGATCCGCGCCCTTCCCACCTCCATGCCCGATCATCCTCCGCGCCCATCCTCTCCGCTCCTTTTCGTTCTGGGCCCGCGGGGCCCTTCGCGAGAGCCCCCCCCCCCCCCCCCAAATCGCCATTCTCGCCCGCCCATGCGCGAGCTCCCCCCGCGAGCGCGGGGCGAAGCTCCTCGATGGCCTTCTCAACCATGTTCCGCGCGCTCATCGCTGCCTCCTTCTTCTTCTGGTTCCCCTTGGGCGGCGTGTCCAGCTGCGCAGCCTGGCGCTTGGGGGCGCAGCTGCGATTCAAGGGGTGTGGTCTGCTACGATGTGGTCGAGCGTGCTTTCATATACGTGTGAGCGAGCATGCATGCATGAATCCAGATCTACATACATACGTGCATGCATACATACATGCATACACGCACCCACATACATACATATATATACATATATATACATATATATGTGCACACATGTAAACGTATGTGCACGCATGCGTGTGTGCGCGCGTATGCGTGCATGTGCGCGCGCGCGCGCGCGCGGGGCGAGTGCCCGGGGGGGGGGGGGGGGGGGGGGGATGCAGGGCTGGCCAGGGATAAGTGTCTGTAGCGAGTTCTATCGCAACTCCCACCGCATGTGGAGCCCGCGATGGAATGCGCGTTCTGCAGGCGGGCCTGCATATTTGCTCTACTACGTAGCTGCGTAGGCACTTTTATATGTACACCACCGGGTGCATATCTGAATGTGATATACAAGGAGAACGGGCCGCGTGGGAACTGCATGTCCCCATGTGGGCCTGATCCGAGTCCTCCGCGCGCGCGAGCTTGTCGGCCGTCTCCGCGCCGACCGCCTCGTCCGCAGCCACCTTGGGGTGGCCAGGGGCGAAATGTGCACCCCTGCGCAGACTCCCCCAATTACTTCGGATCCGTCAGCGGCGTCATCGTTGACGATATTGGCGCGGCTGTTAATGTTGACGGCGACGTCGATTGCGACGACGAGGCATGGCGAGGCGAGCGGGCGAGGGCGAACACGCTGGAAGATATCGATGCGAGCGGGTAGGTGACGCGGGTCGGAAGTACGACGAGACTGATGAGAAGGGCAGGGCCAGCATGGCGCGACGGTAGCGACGGCGACGTCGACGACGACGAAGACGGATGACAAGGTGAAAGGGCAAGGAGGACCATAAGGATGCAGGGTTAACCGACCTGGGGCACGTTCTAATGGAGCGCTGGGTTACGCACCCTTCGACCTGCACAGCCGCGGCGCCGCCTGTCGCCGAACCGCCGCCGATAGAGGCGGCAGCGCGTCTCCCCCCCCTGCCGTCGGAGTGCCTGGAGGTCGGATCTGGCAGGACCTTGTCGACCTCGATTCCCAGACTCTTCGCCTCGCCAAGGGACTTCTGCATCACCTTCGCCATGGCCCCCTTCTCCCCCTGCTCCTTCGCCTGGCGCTCCTCGGCCATCTGGGCCGACCCCGCGAGCGCCCCCGCCTCGGCCTCGCCCCAGCTGTCATACTGGTTGGAGCCTGCATCGGGCGAGTCGGAGACCTCCACCACCGCGTTGGCGGCGACGGCCGTCTGGGTCGCGAGCGTCGCTGCCTCGTGGGCGATGCGCCGCGCATGCAAAGATAAGCAGTGAGTTACGTGACGACCCTCCCCCCCCCCCCACACACACACACACGCACACACACGCACGCACACGCACGCGCGCACGCAAACGCACGCACACACGCGCAACGACCATGCGTGTCATTGCGCGCGCAGTCGGTCGTCGCACGGCTCATTTACCTTTGCGCGCCGCCCATTGCCCAACGTCGCCTCGGAAGTGGAGGCTGCGCCGCGGGCTCCTCGGGGGCGGTCTGCTCGGGCGCGCTGGCGGCCGGCGCGCCCCCGATCTGCGTGGAGGAGGCCAGCGCTGTCGCGCCGCCCCCACTGGCGACGCCAAGATGTCGACCGCGGTGGCGGGCAGTCGAGACGCCAAGAACTCCATCTGCTCCTGCATCAGTCCGACCGCGTCCGTCAGCTCAGCGTTGCGCCGCTCCAGCTGCGCCATCTCCTCGTCTCGCGTGGAGCGCCGGGGAAGGGGCCATGGCGCTGCTCTATCTGCGGAAGCTGTCGCCAATGGGCGCGCGCCAAGGGCCGCGCGGAACGCGCCCAAACGAGATGCCTGACATTCAGGCCCCAGCCAAAATGGCTGCTAGCAAGGGGGGGCGGCAACGGGCATCATTGCAAGCCGGCGGGCGCCCCCGCGGAGGCGACCTATGGGCGCTATAGCGCATCGCCAATGCATCGGCGGTGCGGGGCGATCCCCGACGCCCCCGCTTGGCGCGCGCCCACCGCGGGTGCAAAACGCTCGTCTGTCGTTGGATCCGCTCCGACATCCTGGTCAGCACGCGCTCCAGGAGAGGTTCGGGCCCGCCCCCCCCCCCCCTCTCCTGCGCAGTTGGGATATGCTCGCCGTGCGCGTTTGCATGTGCGTGTGCGTGCGGGCGTGCGTGCGTGCATGTGTGTGTGCCTGTGTGTGTCTGTGTGCGCGCGTGTGTGCATGTGTGTGTGTGTTCGTGCGGCGTGCGTTCGTGCGTTCGTGCGTGCGTTTGCGTGTGTTTGTATGTCTCCATGCGTTCGTATGTTCGCGTGCGTGTTTGTGTGTATATGTATGTTGTTGTTGTTGCGTGGGTCTGCCCCTCGGCCTGCATGCGTTGCATGTGCACGCGACATCGTGCAAATATGCGCGCGTGAGAATATTCTGCTTGCGCGCGCGAGCGCTTGCGCGGTTTAATGCGCGCGACGTCATCTTAGATCATGTTCGAAGGGCACCCCAGGTGGGCCCCAGGTGTCACGTTAGAGCGGGCTCTACCAGATGTTGAATAAACGCCTGTCGATAAACCCCGCCCATGTACTTCAACATTTCGGGGCGAACAAAGTCGTGAACCGATGTTTGGGACAAACAAGCCCGATCCGAATCCACGCGCACACTTAAGATCCGATCCCGAAACGGGATCGGGTCTGAAATCCGGATTGGACGAAGCCGTTTTGGCTCCGACCCCAAAAACGGGATCGGTCGGACCTCTGGGTCCTCGCTCGAGCACCTTGCACCGGGCTGCCTGGCATCCTTGGAGAAGGCTCAGCCCGATGTCGCTGACCACTCCCTCGAGCGGTGCGCCCGTTGCCTGAATGGGGTCCGCCAAGAACTCGAGGGGGCCAGCGCCTGCGTCGGCCGCCATGGCGCGCCTCGCGCTCTCATCAGACTGGCCCTCGGCCCTCAAGAGCAAGTGCCCCATCGATGAGCGCGGCCCTCGGGCGTGCTCGGCGCTGCGCCTCTTCCTTCCTTTTGTTTTGCCTCAGCCTCTCGTCGAGGTCGTCCTTTTGCGCTCTTCCTGGTCGGCGCGGCGCTCCTACTCCTGGATCTCGCTCGCCTCGCCAGGTGGTCTCGGCCCCTGTCGTCTGCGATCGCGGCAACAGACGCGCGGCTGAGACTGTCGCCCTCGTAGTTCGCGCCGTCGCCGCTGTCAGATAGGTGCGAGGTTGCCCCCGACTTCCGTCTGGAATGGGGAAGGCGACGCGCGGCCCGACCGCCTCCGCGCACGCCCCGGGAACGTCGTCGCCCGCGCATCGGGAGGGGCCCGCGAACGTGGCCGGGAAGCTGCAGTGAACTCGCCAAACCGCGGCCGAATCGGCCAAGAGGTCCCGCGCGCGCACCGGCCGAGCCGCGTCCGAGGCGACCTTGGCCGCTGGACTGCCCCGATGGCGGCCGCTCAGGTTCCGCGCCCTGCATCCTCTCCCGCCGCGCGCTGCCCCCATGCGGCTGCGGCGCGGTCGACCGGCCGCGCCTGCCCACTACCCGATCAGCAGCGCGCGCGGCGCAGAGGGGGAAGTCGCCCTTCTCGGTGGTCTTCTCGCGGAAGCAGTTGGAGCGGGCACGCCCCCCCTGAACTGCCTGGGCCATGTAAGACTGGGCGTGGAACGGGCAGGCCCTGAACGAGTGGGCGCCGCTCACCTCCGGGGGCTAGCGCACGTCGGATACGGCGGCGTCCTCAACCAGCATCAGAACGGGCCCCTTCCTCGCCGAGTCCCGACAACCCTTGGTACGCAGCACCTGCGCGCACCCGGCGGTCCGGCATGCGATCCTGCCCGCCTCGCGCACGTCCGCGCTCGGCTCAGACTCCGTCTCCGAGATGGGGACCATCGCTACCGCGTTGGCCGTGCCTTTGCCCGGGCGCGAGCGCCTCCATCTCCGAGACGCACGGCGCCCGCGCGCATTCCTAGCGAACCCCGACACTCCCGACACGTCCAAGAGCAGCATGCTCTGCTCCACGCCCTGGCCCGTCCTGCACGCGCGAACTTGGCCAAGCCCGACGCGTTGATCGTGGAGGCGTGGCCGACGACCCACGACGCAACCACGTGGGCCATGGGCCTGTCTCCTGGAGGCAACGCGCATGGCGTCGCAGAGCACAAGTGCACCAGGCCGCCCCCGTCGTCATCTCGCGCAGCCTTCAGGTCGGTCTCGAGGTGCCGGCGCGGTGATGCGGTGGACGCACCCGTGGCGGATGATGCGGCCACACTTGCTGGGCCCCCGCTCCAGCCTCGCAAACGCCCCGCTCGACTTGATGATGTCGTTGGGCATCGTGTTTTCAGAGCTGCCTCCTCGTGCCCTCGCCTCATCCTGTGCGTAGTCTGCGTCGACGGCTTCGTTCTCATCTGGGCCGCGCCAGGTCAGGGCAGCGCTTGGCTTACCGTCCCAGGCGACCTGCACGTCGCGGCCCGTCTTGCCGCCTGTGACGAAGCCGTGCGTAATCATGAAGACGAACGCGCAGTGCGTCCAAGCCGCGCGCAAGGCCCAAGAGACGAGGCTGGCCATGGAGCCGAGGAGGGCTATCACTCCCGCTGCAGACACGCTCAGGGCGAGCCATTGGCACCGCGCCCAGTAGCGGCCACAGATGTGCGCAGCCATAGCGCTCACCATGCCCATGAGGAAAGCGATCGCCTGGTGGAGCATGGCACCCAGCGCGTGCCCGACATTCTCGTCCAGCCACTTGAGCGCCGCCTCGAACCATGCGCTGGCGAATGCAAGCCCGCCCGGCTCGGCGCTGACCATTCCCAGCGCGGCATCGGGTGGGCGGCCTGGAGGTGGGGGCGCACCCACAGCGGCCGCGCCATCGCCTCCTCTGGCCGGCGGCTTCCCTGGCGGCGGCGGCGGCGCCGGCGCATGCTGTGCGCGGGTAAGATTACCAGTCGATCGAAGCGCAGCCGCGGCCACACGCCGCTGCGGCGCGGGCGGCTGCTGCTCGCCCGCCTGAAGTCGTTCTGGTTCTCTCTGCACCGCCCTCCCCTCGGGCAGCGATCTGGGCGCAACTGGCGCCGCGGGCTGCTCCGCCGGGGGCGGGCTCGGCGCTGCCCCGTCTTCGTACTAGTAGTAGCAGTAGTAGTAGTAGTAGTAGTAGTAGTAGTAGTAGTAGTAGTAGTAGTAGTAGTAGTAGTAGTAGTAGTAGTAGTAGTAGTCGTCGTAGTCGTAGTCGTAGTCGTAGTCGTAGTCGTAGTCGTAGTCGTAGTCGTAGTGTAGTAGTAGTAGTAGTAGTAGTAGTAGTAGTAGTAGTAGTAGTAGTAGTAGTAGTAGTAGTAGTAGTAGTAGTAGTAGGTAGTAGTAGTAGTGGTAGTAGTAGTAGTAGTAGTAGTCGTAGTAGTAGTAGTAGTAGTAGTAGTAGTAGTAGTTAGTAGTAGTACTAGTAGTACTAGTAGTAGTACTAGTAGTACTAGTAGTCGTAGTAGTAGTAGTAGTAGTAGTAGTATTAGTAGTAGTAGTAATAGTAGTAGTAGTAGTAGTAGTAGTAGTAGTAGTAGTAGTAGTAGTAGTAGTAGTAGTAGTAGTAGTAGTAGTAGTAGTAGTAGTAGTAGTAGTAGTAGTAGTAGTAGTAGTAGTCGTCGTAGTACTAGTAGTAGTAGTAGTAGTAGTAGTAGTAGTAGTAGTAGTAGTAGTAGTAGTAGTAGTAGTAGTAGTAGTAGTAGTAGTAGTAGTAGTAACGGGGGATGGTGGCCGGGGCGGCGCGCGGGGCGCGGGGGGGCGCGCGGGGGGCGCGGGGGGCGCGCGGGGCGCGGGGGGGCGCGCGGGCGCGCGCGGGGCGCGCGAGACGCGCGGGACGCGCGGGGCGCGCGGGGCTCGCGAGGCGCGCGGGGCGCGCGGGGCGCGCGCGGCGCGCGGGGCGCGCGCGGCGCGCGCGGCGCGCGGGGCGCGCGGGACGCGCGTGGCGCGCGCAGCGCGCGTGGCGCGCGAGGCGCGCGGGGCGTGCGGGGCCTCCTGGGAAGCCGTCTTTGAGTAACTACGAAGCAATCGGGACCGAACCCACCGCGTCCTCCGAGGGTAGTCAGGGCTGGCTGCATCATGTGCTACGGTGTTGCTGTCATGTGTAATGTGTTTTGCTGGTCCACAATGTAATTCTGTCGTCGCGAAGCGATATAAAACAATTGTGTTGTCGTGCGCGTTTTGCAGGTGTGTACCACTATAAACGGTCCTCACGCATACTTGTGGTGAAGTAGGTCTTGCGGAATGTCTGCAGCGCCGCGCGTGGCTTGCCCAAGATCGGGGCTGACGTTGAAGGCACCTGTCATGCTAAGCTCAAGAGAGTGCGCGTTGCAACTTTGGCATGACTTACATTGCCGGCCGTCCAAACGCCAAACTCGTTTTCTTTTCGGGGCGCAGTTCTACACGTTCACGGAAAAACTTCACGACGAACCCCACACATATTCACCTATACTCACTCTTGCGAAGAAGCCAACCGTTTTTCATAACGCAATTCGTACGCGACGCACGCCAGCACATCGAGTGTGAATGCGGACTCTGCCACAACAACCTTCGGTGCACCCCCCCTGGAGGCCACGAGCCGCGCGAAGACTGCGCTGACATGGTCCGGGCGGCGGCGCGCGGCCTGTGCTACGTGGGCCTTCGGTGGAGCTCCCCATGACTCCGCGAACCGCATGAAGAAAAAACTGCACTGGTTTGGGCGGCTGCAAGCGACCTGTGTTTCAAAACCAATGTGGTGACGTTTTCTGTGGGGCCACGAACCGTATCAGGGCGTGCTGACATAGTCCAAATAGCGCAAAGCGGCCTGCGCCGCAAAAGCCTTCGGCGGGGCGCCGCATGGGACCCCGAACTGCAAGAACTATAAACTGAAATAGTCTGGCCAGCGGCATGCGGCCTGCACCGGGACAAAAAAATTCGGCCGAGCTCCCTATGGGGCACCGAACTGCGTGAGGGGGGGGGTGCTGGATTGGATTGAGCGGCGGCAAGCAGCCAGCGCGACAGAAGCCTTCGGCGTTGCATCCTGTGGGGCCACGAGCCGCGTGAGAGTGCGCCGCAATACTGTCGGTGGCGACGTGCGGCGCGCGCAACACAAGCCTTCGGTGTAAACCTCCACGAGGCCGCGGCGCGCGCAATAATTGCGTTGAACATGTCTGCTGGTCGGCAGCCGAACTTCCTATGGCGCCACGAACGGGGCGAATAAAGACCTGAAGCGGTCTGGGCGGCGGCATGCGGCCCGCGCTACCAGAAGCTTCGGCGGGGCCCCTTTCGGGGCCACGAGCCGCGTGAATAAAGAACTCGGGTGGACTGGGCGGCGACGGGCGGCCTGCGCTACAAAGACCTTCGGTGGAACTCCCAATGGGGCCGCGAACTGTGCGAGAGGGGAACTGGAATTGTTTGGGCGTTGGCAAGTGGCCTGCGCTGCAAAGGCCTTCGGAATGCTATCCGATGGGGCCGCGAATCGAGCGAGGGGCGCGTTGACGTGGTCTGGACGGGCGGCGCGCATCCTTTGCTACGAGAATGTTCGGTGCAACGCCCTTTCAGGAGCCGCGAACCGCGCGGGGTGCGCGCTGAATTGGCATCGGGCAGAAGGGAGCGGCCCTTGCTACAGGGGCCTTCGGCGGAGCCCTATGGGGCCACGAATCGTTCGAGAGGTGCGCGGAAACTGCATTGGCGGATACTCCTAAGCGAATACCGACCACACAGGAGAGAAGAGGATAGATGATGACGGACTGAAGCGGTCTGGAGGAGGAGGCGGTGGTAGAGGAGGGGAAGGCAGGAGATGAGGCGCTCAGCGCTCCGGGCTCCCAACGAGGACCCAACGGACAGGAGGATTAAGAAAAAACTACGGCCTCCAAAAGTTCCTTCACACTACTCTTCGATTGGTTAAAATGCCTCCGCGTCGTTCCCACGGCGTGCGAACGACGGCGCGAAGGCAAACGGAGTCCGCTGCAATGCAATCCCAGGGCTTCCAAAACGGCTCATCGATCCCCATTGGGCGCCAGAGAGCCGCCAAGTCGCCAAGATGCCCACCGAAAGAAAAAACACGAAATCCTAACATGGCACTGCTACAAGACTTCAAAACAGCTCCAGGACGGCCCACTGCAGGCCCCGCTCAGGCTCCACAAGCTCATTCTCGCGCACCCAGTGTGGCGTAATCTGGAGGCAACATACTCCCCCGCCCACACCCCGAACGACACGACAACTCTGGGACCCAAACAGCACTTTGGATCCCCAGTCGCAACAGAATCGAAGGCCCCAGGGGGCCCTGCCGAGCCCGTGCCAGGCCCCCCAGACATGTCCAAAACCACTGCCGAGGGGAGTCCGGACCCACCGCCGCGGGAGCGCCCATGGGGGCCGCGGTGGGTTCGGACTCCCCTCGGCAGTCTTCTCAGACGTGGAAAAAACGATGCCGAGGGGAGTCCGGACCCACCGCGGGGGGGGGAGTCCGGACCCACCGCGGGCCCATGGGGGCCCTCGCGGAGTCTCCAATGGGCTCCCCCGCAAGCCCTCTGGCCCCCACCCCCAACCCTGCCCGCCGCCCCCGTCTCTGCCCCTCCCCCCCTCATTTCTGTTCCTAAGCCTCCCTCGTTGATCCCTCCCCCAGCGCCGTCCGCCCACAGTGTCAGTTCCGAGCCTCGCCAGCATAGAATGTAACTGGGAGATACTGCTCGCTCAAAGGCTGGAAACAGCGTAGTCTGAGCGCCAATCATCGGAGGCGCCCCTCGCCCGCATCATCCTTCCAATAATGACCTTGGTCGTCGCTCCTGCCCATCGTGCTGGCCCATTTGCCTGCATCTTCCTTTTGCCCCTCCGAAACAAAATAAACCCTGCGAAAAGCCAACCATGTCTGAACGCAGTGCAAAAAATAGACAAGACCGCCCGACACGCGCGAGTCCGCATGCGAAATCTACCACAAGGGCCTTCGGTGGAGCCCCCCACGAAACCACCGACCGCGCGAAGACTGCGACGAAGTGGCATGGGCGGCGGCGAGCAGCCTGCGCCACAAGATTCTCCGGTGGAACTCCGCAAGGGCCCACGGACCGCGAGAGGCAACGCTGAATTGGCTGGGGGCGGCGGCCTGCGGCCTGCGCTCCAAATTTGGCTACTGAACACGTGAGCACTGTTGCTGAAATGGTCTGGACGGCGCAATGCGGCACGCGCCACAAATTCTTTCGGCGGGGTTCCATATGGGGCCACGAAGTGCGAGGGGCGCGTGCTCAATGGTCTGGGCGGCGGCGTGCGGTTTGTGCCTGAAAACGTTTCAATGGAGTTTCCGAATGCGGCCACAGATCGCGTGAGGACAGCTGAAGTGGTCTGGGCGGCGGCGCGCGGCCTGCGTCGCAAGCGTCTTCGGCGGAACCATTTTAATGGCGCCAGGAAACACATGACAAGCGATCTGAAATAGTCTGGGCGGCAACATGCGCCCTGTGCGACAAAACCCTTGGGGGGCTGCGTATGGGGCCGTGAACCGTTCGATGGGCCTGTTGCAACGGTCTGCGCGGTGGCATGCGTCCGGTGGAAAAAATATGTCGACCTCCCCGGGGGTGCGCGAATCGCGTTCTGAATGGGCTGACATGGTCTGGGCGGTGGCCAGCGGCCTATGCCACAACGCATCAGGTGGTGCTCCCTATGGGGGCACGAATGGCGTGGCGGATGAAACGAAACGGCCCGGGCGCGGCGCCCGGCCTGCGCCGCAGGGGTCGTCGATGGAATTCCAAGAATATGGAGCCGCTCACCGCGAGATGGGCGGCCTCAAATAATCTGGGCCGCGGCGTGCGGCCTGTGCTCTGCGGGATTTCGGTCGAGCTCCTCGTGGGGCCACGAAACTTGCGAACGTTGATCAGGAATGGTCGGGGAGGCGGCGCGCGGTCACATCGCGTCGGCAGGGTTGCACATGGGGCCGCGAACTGCGCGATGGGCGCGCTAGACTGGTCGCGGCACTGGCGCGCGGTGCGCACCACAGGGACTTTCAAAAACAAATCGCTCGGGGACAACGAACAGCGCGCGGCGCGAAGGGCGCGCTGAAATTGCCGTGGCGCGGCCACAAAACGAAGACATACCACGCAATATAAAAGGGGATGGGAGATGAGGAAACGAAGCGGAAAGAAAAAAGAGCAGGAAGAGGAGGGGGAGAAGAGGAGAAGAGGAGAGGAGAGACAAACAGAAGGGATGAAGCGAAAAGCGCAAGCGAGGACCTGACGCGCAGGAGGGCCTGGAACAAAAACGAAACAAATCGAGGGCCGCCCTCGACCAACGCGCGCGCACCACGCGCGCGCCGGGCAAACCAGCGGCAGGCCAAGCACGCGAGGCGCAGCGTGCCGCACCGGGCACAGCACACGCACGAAGCAAAAATCACAAACGTACAAAGCGCGTCAATCAGATAGCGGGATCACCTGCCAACGCGCGCGCGCACGATGCTGGCACCGCCACTCGCTACAAGGAGCCTCCAATCCGCGACGAACCATCGCGAGGCCTCCAAAGGCACCTCGTACTAACTGTTTCTGGACAGCGGTGTTGGTTCGGAACGGGGCCTGGCTCTGGAAGGCGAGCGCGGACACGCAATTCCCTGGCCAGCAGCGGCAGCAGTGAGAGCTGCCGAGCTCGCGCGCGCTACAAACATCGACGGCGCGTGCGGACACGTTGGCATGCGTTGGTTCATCTCGCTTCTGCCAGTGCCCAACAAGGGGCTCAAAGTGTGCCCGTCCAGGGCCCGCCGCGGGCCACGGCCCTCAACGCCCTCCAATGGCGCGGTGGGTTCGGTCCCGATTGGTTGGTAAGCATTGAGTCTTAGGCTTCCTGAGAGGCCTCTTGGGTATCCTGGGAGGCTCCTTGGGCCTCCTGAGAGGCCTCTTGGGCCTCTCGAGGGGCCTCTTGGGCCTCCTGAGAAACCTTTTGGGCCTCCTGGGAAGCCTCTTGGGCCTCCTGGGAGGCCTCTTGGGCCTCCTGGGAGGCCTCTGGGGCTTCCTGGGAGGCCTAATGGGCCTCCTGGGGGGCCTATTGGGCCTCCTGGGATGCCTCTTTGGTTTCTTGAGGCCTCTTTGGGCCTTCTGGGAAGCACCTTGGGCCTCCTGGGAGGCTTCTTGGGCCTCCTGGGAGGCCTCTGGGGCCTCCTCAGAGGCATCTTGGGCCTCCTGAGAGGCCTCTTGGGGCTCCTGGGGGGCCTCCTGGGATGCCTCTTGGGCCTCCTGGGGGGCCTCTTGGGCCTTCCAGAAGGCCTCTCGGGCCTCCTGAGAGACCTATTGGGCCTCCTGGGACGCCTCTTGGGCCTCCTGAGAGGCTTCTTGGGCTTCCTGAGAGGTTTCTTGGACCTCCTGGGAGGCCTCTTGGGCCTCCGGCCTCTTTGGCCTCGTGAGATGCCACTTGGGCCTCCTGGGAAGCCTCTTGGGTCTCCTGGGAGGCTTCTGGGGCCTCCTGAGAGGCCTCTGGAGGCCTCCTCAGAGGCCTCTTGGGCCTCCTGTAAGGTTTCTTGAGCCTCCCGACAGGCCCCTTGGGCATCCTGAGAGGCCTCTTTGGCCTCCTGAGAGGCCTCTTGGGCCTCCTGAGAGACCTATTGGGCCTCCTGCGAGGCCTCTTGGACTTCCTGACAGGCCCCTAAGGCC
>CAUYUJ010015516.1:415916-517331 GCA_963575745.1 Prorocentrum cordatum
CCCCCCCCAACTGGGAATGGGGGCCACTGGGGGCCTTCGGGTTGGATTGGGGCAGTCTGGTGGGTGGTGAAGACAGGTGCGGCTCGGAGCGCCGCGCGTCCACGCGCGCGCGCGGCGCCCTGCCGATGAAGAAGGGAGCCAAACTGCACGAGCACACGCTTTTCGGAGCTCCGCGCGGGGTTCTCGTACCGGCGCTGGACCGCCCCGCCCTGGCGCGCGGAGCGCGCCTGGGGCGGCGCCCGAGGCGCGACCAGGGAGGAGGAGGAGGAGGACCTGTGGAAACCCAAGAGTCATCAACGAGGTTGGAAGTAACCCTCCTTCCCAGCTCCCTCTCCACAGGCCCCTACAACGGTTCATTTCCATTGAGGGAACTGCCTCGTTGGAAGACATCAGTTTGAAGCTCTTGAAGCGTGCCAAACCATCGTAACAACCAGTCCTCTGCGTCTTGACGACCCAGAATCGTGCCAGAACGCGGTGTTTGAGACTTCAATACAGCGAATCAACATAACTGTTGCGCTGATCATGGGAATCCGTTCGACATAATCATGATTCCTTCCAAAACATTATTTATGGTGTGTTGATCATGGGAATCCGTGAAACCCTTGCAAATGTCTAAAACGAATGCGCACGGCGCTAAAACGAGAACCACAATTTGAAAAGGAACCACCCTCAATCCGTGAAGCTCGTACTGGTTTTTTAACGAATGCGCGGGGCGCTAAGGCGAGAACCACGTGTTGAAAACAGGCCGCCCTCAATGCGTGAAGCTCTTGAAATAATTTTCAAACAATGTGCGCGGCAACGACCCGCCCTCCATCTGTAAAGCTCTTGCAACTCGTTCAAACGAATGTGCGCGGCGCAAAGGCGAGAGCCACATTCTGAAAACGACCCGCTCTCAATGCGTGAAGCTCTTGCAATTTGTTAAAAGCGAGTGTGCACGGCGATAAGGCGAGAGCCACATTTTGAAAGCGACCCGCCGTCCATATGTGAAACTATTACCACTTTTTAAGCTTCAGAATCACAAATGGTGAGGAAGTCTCAGGCGAAACGCCCGGCCCGCCCTAACAACTGGCCTCGGGGTGCGACAGGGAGGAGTTAGCTATAAGGGAAAGGAATGGAGGAGGAGGAGGAGGAGGAGGAGGAGAGAGGAGGCGAGAGGAGGAGAAAGGAGGAGAGAGGAGGAGAAAAGAGGAGAGAGGAGGAGAGAGGAGGAGGGAGGAGAAAAGAGGAGAGAGGAGGAGAGCGGAGGAGAGAGAGGAGAGAGGAGGAGGATGGGGCCCAGAGCCGAACCGGGAAATCCGCTGCGGAGCTCCAACAAGAAAAGTGTTCATGCCTGCTGTGTCCCCATTCCTCGCGCCCTGTCTACCTGGCTCGCCCCTACCACGCCGCGCCCTGCTCGGTTGGCAGGTCCTTTGGGAAGCCAGGAGGCACTGCTGATTAGCGACAGCGACAAAAAGACCCTAACCCTTTGTCGGCGACTCCAGAGGGTGTGGTTTGCAAAGGGTGTGAATTGCAACCGACACCCTGAGGAACATCCTGGGGGGCACCCTGGGGGGCGCGCGGGGACCTCGATAGAGTTCCCCCGCGCCCCAAGGAGGCCCGACGAGGACAGTGTCGTGCCCCCCAGGCCCCAACGGTACCGATCGCAACCCACACCCCAGCGTAACCAGACCCTTTGTAGTCGCCGATTTTGGGAGGTGATCTAAGTTAGGAGGGCCACAAACATTAATGATAGGGGGTATTGTCTGTAGATGTGTCAAGCCAATGCGCCCAAATATATGATCCCCAATGCAAAGACGGGAGCCTAAGTGAGGCCGTGTCTTCACTGTGTCTTCAAGACGTCTTTAATATATTATCTTATCCTCGATGAACCGGTATGCCGCTGCTCCCCAGACCTCTCCAGGGGTGCGTCCTGACCAGAATCTCGAGGCGAACCCAGCGGTGGTGACGAGGGCCTCCCATCCCAGGAGGCCCAAGAAGGTCAAAACGAGGCCAGGACAGCAGACATAATGCGGAGGCCGAGCGGTCTTACACCATTCCTTGATACGTGGGTGGCTTGGGAGACCGTGGCCCAAATTCTGCTTATGTTTTGTTGTGTCGTTGTTTGTTGTCGTCGTCCCCTCCCGCGACCCACCCACGTTGCTTTGCCTAACACAATCGGTGCCTGCGGCAAGCTCGTTGTGCAATGTGTAAAACAATCAACGCCAATTCCGCAATTGGGTGACGAAAAGAAACGGGTCGGACGCGAGATGGCACAGCGACCTTACAGCACGGCCTACGCGGGCCGCCAGCGTGGCGCGCCACATTAGATACGAGGGCGCTCACGCGCGACCTTACGCGGGCAACTTACGCGCGAATGTCGGCAAAGATGGACCCGCTTTACGATGTCACCCAGCTGTCGCAAACTGAGACTGCATGTGGCAAAGGCGCAGCGCCAAAACACGTTGGAAGCGAAACTTCCAGTGTGGTAGTATCATGTTCGGCGGAAACACTGCCCGCTTTACACCCAAGAGCGAAACATGCTGTCGAAAATGCCTACTTTGGCAGGGGAGGGGTCAAATATTTGCCTACATACGTGATGCGCTCCACGCCACACTGTTTCACCCGACAGGAACTTCAGCAGAAATGACACATGAAGAAGATCAGACAGACTTTGAGAAAGTGGGTGTATCGGTACATTATCCGACTCCAGAGGCCTCCCAGATGGGGTCCGAGTACAGTAGGGGCCCGACCACAAGAAACCTTACACGAGAAATCCAACCCTGAGACCCCAAGACGTCCATTGAATTTTGGCGTGGGAACGTCACGTCTTCCATAGCGAAACCATCGAAACCTCCAAAAAACAGGGCACCCTGGATGCAAGCAGGATGTTTCATGGTATGGGTCCCCCACTGTAGATGGTGTCGGATGATCGCACCGCATCGCCTATGCATCGGCGCCCTCGGCGATGCGGCGCAATCCTTCGACCTCTACTCCGACGCAAGGTGAGAGGCCCCATTTGAAAGTGAAGGTATCAAGACCAAACCAGGACGAGGATAAATTTTGACGAATATAAATCGGATATCTCTGAGACCCGGCGTCCTGGCCTCGCCCGATCGGGGATCTACTGACCCGGGTCAGTGCTATCCTGGGCAAGTCAGGCCGTGCAGTATCCTGCTCACCCGGCTCAGTGCAGCCCTGGCCCTGCAGGATCCTGCAAGATCTGGCGCTCTGACTAATCCCCGCCTCTTGCAGAAGAAGGAGCAACGCCCTAAACAGAAACGTTCGACGGTCCGCGCGGATTTCTTGGATCTGAGCTGAGACCCCTCCACCACCATGAGTTGGAGGGGGGAAGGGGTCCTCCTCCTCCTTCTCCTCCTCCTTCCCCTCTCCAACTTATGGTGGTGGTGAAAAACAGGCCCATCAGGAGGCGCCGCCATGGGGTCCCAGCGCCGTTCCAAGAGATCCGCGAGCAACGCCCAGAGTTCAGGTTTATGGTGCTTCTCCTTCTTCTTCGACTCTTGGGCCCCGACCCGATGTATCGGTACATTACACTGACTTCTTACCAGACCACACCAACCTAACCCGAAGACCCAAGTTTCGAGCAGGGGGGGTACGGGGGTGCGGGTTCCATATGTGTCTTCTCAATGTTCCCCGATCCCCCCCCCTCACCACACTGGAAATGGAGGGCAAATTGAGGCCTTCGGGTTGGGTTGGGGTGGTTTGGTGGGTGGCGATATACGGCTCTGATCCTCTGATTCTACGCAATGGCCCTCCCCTTGGGGTTCTCTGACCAGGATCTCGAGGAGAATCCAGCGGTGGCGACGAGGGCCTCCCAGGAGGCCCCAAAAAAGAGAAAGACAAGAAACGGGCAGAGGTAATGGAGGGTGACCAAAAGGGGGGGTGAAGAGAAGGGCCCTCAAGGAGCCCTTTAGGGCCCCCTTTGGAGCCAGCCGGTGCCCAAACGGGGGCCCTATAAAGGACCCCTCCAGCGCCTTTCTCTTCACCCCCAATTTGGGTCGCCCGCCATTGCCACCCGCCCGAGTCTCTGGAGCCCCGACCCGACGCATCGGCAGGAGAGCCCAGAATCGAATCGATAAATCGGATCGGCGATCGAAACGAATCGGATCGGCGGAAATCGGCAGCCGAGTCGGGAGAAACTGGGACCGGCGGAAGTCGTCAGGCCAGTATGCCTTCAGTGAGTCGTCGGAAGCCAAATCGGAATCCCGAGTCGAATCGAATCAAATCGGAATCGGAAACCATCGAAATCGAATCGAATCGAAACGGAGGAATCGAAACGAGCCCTGTATCGTCGGGGACATGTAAGACTCGGGTACTGGGGACTCGGGTTGGCCTGACGGGACCATCGCGAAAATGGCGACACCCAATCAGAAATTTGAAGCGAACTCCCGCTGCAAACATCCCACGAAAACTGCACCGTCAACATCCAGGGCCGGGCTCGTCGCAAGGCGACGGCGCAGAACCCGAGCTCCGGCGCACTCGAGTCGCACGCTTCCCCGACATCGGTATACACTCTGCGGCTCTGATCCTCCAGCAGCTCCAGCAGGTGGGACTTCCTCCGGCCCGGGTGCGACCCCGCCAGAGCCGGCGGCTCGGGCGAGGTCGCCCCGGCCCGCCGCAGCTCGCCGGCCAGCCACCGGAGCTCCTCCAGCGGCCCGGACGCGGCCTGCCGCAGCTGCTCCTCGAGGGACTCGCGGAGCCTCTCCTTGGAGGAGCCCAGAGATCCAGGCCCAGACAGGGCCGCGCCGCAAGCCAGAGACGCAGGACGGAGGCTTCTCGCCATGTCCGGCCTCCGGGGGCCGGGACCCGGGGCCGTCCAGAACCGGCTCCGGAGGAAAACCCGGCCCCGAGGAAAGGGTCGGGACTTCCGGGGAGGCCGCATGGAAAAAAGTCAGGACGTCGCATGTCTGGGAGTACAGTGGGCCCAGGCCGGAAGGTAAAGGCCTCCCAGATGGGGTCGGAGTGGTTGGGGTCGGAGGATCGCGCCGCATCGGCGATGCATCGGCGATGCATCGGCGATGCATCTGGGATGCACCAGCGAGGCATCGTCGACGTCGGCGATGCATAGGCGACGTCGACGTGAAGAAAGTCGGGCTCCACATCGAGCCGCATCGGCGATGCATCGGCGATGCGGCGCGATCTTCCGAGCCCATCGACTCCGATCCCATCTAGGAGGCCTAGAGTGGCTCCGCCCCTCCTCCCACCTCCACTCCGCCTGCACGCCTCCACTCTCCCCTGGCCCAGTCCCTGGGCCTGCCAGCGGCCCCCCTTGTGGGCGCAGCCGAAGCGCTCGGAATTTGGCGTTCTTGCCCATTCGGCTTTCCGACGCTCCCGAACGGTCCTGAAGGCCCCCGAGACCACACCAAGACGGCACAAGAGGCCCCTACGAGGGCACCAAGACAACCCACGAGCCCCCCAAACGGCCCACGAACTCTCGTGCCCCTCCACGGCAAGGATGGGGAAACCAAACGGTACCGATACCGCTACAGTCAAACCTACGTCAGAAGAACATCCGTCAAGAACATGAGACACTCCGTCGGCCAAAACAAACAGAACATACAAGGGTACCCTCCCCAGGATGCAAAAAGACACCTAACAAACACGAAGAACATTGGAGCTCCCTCGCCGAATCGACCACGATCTTATACCTCGGTCCGACTGTATGGATAAGGAAACGCACCACCACCACCACATGGAGGATGGAGGTAGAGGGTGGTCAGAGATGGTGGTGGTGCACCAGCGATAGAGCTGAACGGGGGCACCGAGAAGCGAATTGGCCAGCGTGCAGGAGAGGGGAAAGGACGGACAGGACGTCCAAACTGCATAACAATAAGCTTGCAGGGCCTCCGCGCGGACTGCTTGGATCCGCGCGGAGCGCCCCTGGCGGCGATCCAAGAAACCCGCGCGAGGCTCCGACACAGTATGCTTACGCAGTTGCTTCGTATCCGATCTCCTCCAGGCGGCGCGCCATCTGGTCCGCGGCTCGGTCGAGCTGCTGACTCCTAGGGTGGCTACGTAGACGTCTCCCAGATGGGGTCGGAGTGGTTGGGGTCGGAGGATCGGGCCCGCCGCATCGCCGATGCATCGGCGATGCATCGGCGATGCATCTGGGATGCACCAGCGAGGCATCGTCGACGTCGGCGATGCATAGGCGACGTCGACGTGAAGAAAATCGGGCTTCGACGTGAAGAACATCGGGCTCCACATCGAGCCGCATCGGCGATGCATCGGCGATGCGGCGCGATCTTCCGAGCCCATCGACTCCGATCCCATCTAGGAGGCCTAGAGTGGCTCCGCCCCTCCTCCCACCTCCACTCCGCCTGCACGCCTCCACTCTCCCCTGGCCCAGTCCCTGGGCCTGCCAGCGGCCCCCCTTGTGGGCGCAGCCGAAGCGCTCGGAATTTGGCGTTCTTGCCCATTCGGCTTTCCGACGCTCCCGAACGGTCCCAAAGGCCCCCGAGACCACACCAAGACGGCACAAGAGGCCCCTACGAGGGCACCAAGACGACCCACGAGCCCCCCAAACGGCCCACGAACTCTCGTGCCCCTCCACGGCAAGGATGGGGAAACCAAACGGTACCGATACCGCTACAGTCGGACCTAGGCAAGAAGAACATCCTCCAAGAATATGAGACACTCCGTCGGCCAAAACAAGCAGACCATACAAGGGTTCCCTCCCCTCAGATGCACAAGAACATCCAGCAAACACGAAGAACATCAGAACACCCTCCCTGAATCGACCTCGATCTTATACCTCCCGGACCTCTTCCAGGGTGCAATCTGACCAGCACTTCGAGGCGGACCCAGCGGTGGCGACGAGGGCCTCCCGGGAGGCCCGAAGAGGCGAAAACGAGGGAAGGGTAGCGGTATGGGTACGTTTTCCTCTGACGGGCTGTGCTGGAGGATCAGAAACGGTATAAGCATGAACTTTTGGCGGTCCGCGCGGATTTCTGGGATCTGCGGCGGACCCCCCCTTCCTAGCGCGCGGAGCGCGCCGCCGGGGGGGTCCAGGCGCCGACCCAGGAAATCCGCGGGGACCGTAAACAGTTTATGTTCATGCCATTTTTCTTTCCTCGATGTACGGTACGTGCTCTAGGTTTCTTAATAAGCGTGGGGGGTGTACCCCCCGAAGGGGGTCAACCTCGACTCGTCGTCGCGCCGCGACGGGGGGTCGGAGCGCCTTCGGCGCGCGGTGGCTGCCCGCGACGGGGGTCGATGTGAGACTGTCGGCGAGGGTGACGCCCCCTGACGCTCATTCAGAAACTCGGAGTGCCCCTCCTCCTCCTCCTCCTCCTCCTCCTCCTCCTCCATCTCCTCCTCCTCCTCCTCCTCCTCCTCCTCCTCCTCCTCCTCCTCCTCCTCCTCCTCCTCTCCTCCTCCTCCTCCTCCTCCTCCTCCTCCTCCTCCTCCTCCTCCTCCTCCCTCCTCCTCCTCCTCCTCCTCCTCCTCCTCCTCCTCCTCCTCCTCCTCCTCCCTCCTCCTCCTCCCTCCTCCTCCTCCTCCTCCTCCTCCTCCTCCCTCCTCCTCCTCCTCTCTCCTCCTCCTCCTCCTCCTCCTTCCTCCTCCTCTCCTCCTCCTCCTCCTCCTCCTCCTCCTCCTCCTCCTCCTCCTCCTCCTCCTCTCCTCCTCCTCCTCCTCCTCCTCCTCCTCCTCCTCCTCCTCCTCCTCCTCCTCCTCCTCCTCCTCCTCCTCCTCCTCCTCCTCCTCCTCCTCCTCCTCCTCCTCCTCCTCCTCCTCCTCCTCCTCCTCCTCCTCCTCCTCCTCCTCCTCCTCCTCCTCCTCCTCCTCCTCCTCCTCTCCTCCTCCTCCTCCTCCTCCTCCTCCTCCTCCTCCTCCTCCTCCTCCTCCTCCTCCTCCTCCTCCTCCTCCTCCTCCTCCTCCTCCTCCTCCTCCTCCTCCTCTCCTCCTCCTCCTCCCTCCTCCTCCTCCTCCTCCTCCTCCTCCTCCTCCTCCTCCTCCTCCTCTCCTCCTCCTCCTCCTCCTCCTCCTCCTCCTCCTCCCTCCTCCTCCTCCTCTCCTCCTCCGCCTCCTCCTCCTCCTCCTCCTCCCTCCTCTCCTCCTCCTCCTCCTCCTCCTCCTCCTCCTCCTCCTCCCTCCCCCCTCCTCCTCCTCCTCCTCCTCCTCCTCCTCCTCCTCCTCCTCCTCCTCCTCCTCCTCCTCCTCCTCCTCCTCCTCCTCCTCCTCCCCCTCCTCTCCGCCCGACGCCTACTAAGAAGCTCGGAGCAGGGAGGCCGCTCGGCGCTGCTGGCCACCTCGAGGTGCTGGCGGGGCGGCGCTGGCTCCGCGCGCGGGGCGGGGCGCCGGAGCCCGAAGGCCTCGCTCGTGGCCGGGGCTGCCGGGGGCGTGCCCGGGGGAGGGGAGCGGAGCCCAAAGACAGCCCAGAGCCTGTTTTCCTTTAGATCCAGGCAAGCTTACTTGCATGGCGTTCGCCCCCCCCTCCCCCCCCCTTCCTCTCCCCCCTCGCCCCTCTTCGGTCGAACGCGAGAGTGCAAGCGCCTCTCGACTTGCGCGATTTCCGCACGTCGAACTGTTTTCGGCTTGCCTCAGACTCAGCCCCTCCCCCCCCCCGTCCATGCAAGTAAACTTGCCCGAATCCAAAGAAAAACAGACACAAAGACAGCCCAGATAGAGGCCTCCTTGACGTGGTCGGAGCAGAAGGGATCGGACGATCGCGCCGCAGCGCCGATGCATCGGCGATGTATCGGCGATGCCTTGGCGGCGCACTGGCGATGCATCGTCGACGTCGGCGGTGCGTCGGCGAAGTCGACGTGAAGCAAATCGGGCTCCACATCGAGGCGCATCAGCGATGCATCGGCGATGCGGCACGATCATCCGAGCCCATCTACTCCGACCCCATCTGTCAGGCTTGGACCAGAGAGGGCCCCCAAGACGTCCCAGAGGCACCCAAAAGACTCGGCAGAGGAAAAGGTGCCGAGACCGCCGCCCTGCCCTCGTTCTCCGCCTTCTCGGACCTCCCAGGAGGCCATCGTCGCCACCGCTGGAGTCGAGTCGAAATGCTGGTCGGATTGCACCCTGAGAGGACGAGGAGGAGGAGGAGGAGGAGGAGGACGAGGACGAGGAGGAGGGCGAGGAGAGGAGGAGGAGGAGGAGGAGGAGGAGGAGGAGGAGGAGGAGGAGGAGGAGGGCCTCTGGTAGGCACCACAGACGGCCTCTGGAAGGCGCCAGACGCCCCAGGAGCACCCCGAGACCTGGCTGCGCCTTCTGGGGACCTTCCTGGAGACACTCGCTCCGCTTCTGCGTCGGGAGCTGCGTCGAACGTCCGTCGACTCGAGTCGGACCTGAGCCGACCCTGAGTCGAACCTGAGCCGAACTCGAGTCGAACCTGAGTCGAACCTGGGTCGAGTCGAACCTGAATCGAACTTGAATCGAACTGAGTCGAACGGATCCGCTAGGTGGGCCCCAGGAAGGTCCCCCAAACGAGCATCCAACAAGACCGTCCAAGAGAGCCCCTGGATGGGCTAAGTGGGCCCAAACAGGCACTCCAAGTCAAGGGCCAATTCTCAACCGCCATTACAATAGGTAAGACGGGGGAGAATGGAGGATGAGGAAGTCCTCCTCCTCCTCCTCCTCCTCCTCCTCCTCCTCCTCCTCCTCCTCCCCCTCCTCCCTCTCCTGCATATGGTACTGGTGGTGGAAAATCGGCCCGTCACCAAGAGGCCCGAAGCGCTCCGACAGGGTCGGTGGGTCTGAGGCGTCTGGCGCAGGGATGGGCGGGGGCGGGCCCCCCTTGCCTTGGATGCTCCTTCGGGGGACCTTGCTGAAGACAGTCGCTCCACTCGTGCGTCGGAAACTGCGTCGAACGTCCGTCGGCTCGAGTCGACCCTGAGTCGACCCTGGGCCGAACCTGAGTCGAAGCGGAGTCGAACCGGAGTCGAACCTGAGTCGAACTGGGGTCGAACTGGAGTCGAACAGATCCGTTAGGTGGTCCCCCCTTGCCTTGGATGCTCCTACTGGGGACCTTCCTGGAGACACTCGCTCCACTCGTGCGTCGGAAGCTGCGTCAAACGTCCGTCGACTCGAGTCAAACCTGAGTCGACCCTGAGTCGACCCTGAGTAGCCTGAGTTGACCCTGAAACGAACCTAAATCGAACCTGATTCGAACCGGAGTCGAACCTGAATCGAACAGGGGTCGAACTAGAGTCGAACAGATCCGCTAGGTGGGCCCCAAGAAGGTCCCCCAAACGAGCATCTAACCTCTCCGCGCGTCTGAATCGACGTCATCGAGGAGCTGCAAGGGGCTAGGGAGCAAGCAAACCAACATAGTTTGACAAATGGCGGTTGGCCCTTTCATCCGCGCCAGGCCCAAGTTTCGCCCGTGCAGCCTTTTCAAAGGCGGAGGCCAAAAACTACTATCACCCACTCTCGACCTGTACCCAAAACATGCTCTGTACGCGGGCTCAACCGTGTGCTATGTTCGATTCGGTGATCTGCGCACTATCCGCAAAATGTTCTGCAGACTCAGGGTGATGAGGATGGTGCCACCTTTTTGCCCGACGAGAATGCGCACAACCCTAATCAAGCACAGTCGTGGGCACAATGTCAGACAAGGCGTTCAGTCAAAAAACTCGCACTCAATCGCGAACACGAAAAGAAAGTTACAGATGTCTGAGGTCTCCCTTATCGGCTGTAGCTCTTCCTAACGTTGCAAGCAATGTATGCAAGACCTGTCACGCCAAGTCGCCTCATGTCATGCTTTGGCACGTTCCGATGGCCAAGTGCCAACTCGTTTCCTTGGCACGTTCTGCGATCTGTGCTTATTTCGCAGCGGTGATCGCCTTGTTGGCTAGGTCTCTCAATTTGTCTCCCCTGTCTCCGTAATAGCATACGCCGTCGTACCAGCTGCAACCGCTTGACGTCTTACCAGACCATGTTGAGCTGCGACATGCCGACGTATCACCGCAACAGCTGCATTCCGCGTTGCAGGAGCTGAACCAACCACACAGGGTGCCCTGGCCGCTGCTTGCATTGTGCCGATATGAAGAAACAGACTCATTTTCGTCGGACTGCGACTCGGTTTTGATGCGAGAACAAGCTGCTCCGCAGAGGAGGGACACAACAATTAGGCGCCGCACCACCATCGCGTACGCCTGTAGAACACGAAGAGAATTCGCCAGAAGAACGGCGCGAAGAAGTTCCGATCCGAAGCTTCAGACCAGCTCGAGCCCAAACTACGGATAATCACGGGAATGAGGAGGGACACGCTGGAGCATTTCAAGGTCCGGCTACCCTAATAGGTATAGATCATCCCTTAACCTTGAATGCCACTGTTATCTGATACAAGCCTGTTGAAATCTAGTAGGACGTAAACGCAAGAGCGCGTGTCGTATTGATGTAACTCACAACTAGTCCACATAATAGTGTTGCCATTGGTAAGGCCATCACACCAACTGAGCCAATCCAACCCCCATGCAAATCATGAAGATGTTGTATTGTGTGAAAGCGCTCCTCAGCACCCTGATCAAGTCTCCCCAGCCCTCTGGGCGTAGGCGGTTTCGCGAGATAATTACTCCAACCTCCTTTTCCCCATCGGGGAGAGCTTTGCCTCTTCCTCTATCCCGTCTCCCTGGGCCTAGACGTGCCTGGTCGCGAGGCGTTAGAGCGTCCAACATGGCCTTCAAGATGCACAAGACAGCCCAAGATGGGTCAAGGAAGCTTCCAACCGTACCCCAAGAGCCGCCATGACCGTCCCAACACGTCTCCAAGTCACAACAGAGCCCCCCCAAGGCCCTCCCCCTGGAGAGGCCCAGCTCATTCCAACCTAGAAGGTGAACGTATTCCGATTCGGCGTTTCGACATTGGGCGCAAGGGGGGGGAGGGGGGGGGTCTGGCTCTGGACCTCTGCTCAAATCCAGCCATTCGCAACGGTGCGCCCAATAAGGGAGACTCCACATGCTTTAAACAGACGCCAACAACAGCCAAGACCTACTCCAGGGGGGGGAGGGGTTGAGAGGGCAAGCGCCGATCGGCAAAATAATGAACAAGAAAACGATCACCCAGAAGAGCGACTATGTGTTTTTGTTTCGCCTTCCCGCTCCCCGATGGGTTCTCGAGACCTCTACCCATCGGTCGGAAGAGATAGGTCGGAACATGAAGTGGGAAGGCGTTGAAAATGGATTGTGTTTTGTCCGCCCCCCGAGGAGGACGGAAACGGTGAACCCACTCGAGGCGCTTAAAGTATTTTCGGAAACTGGAAATCGAAACCTACCCACGTTCAGCGACCGATGGGTTCAATGCTCCAACATGGCCCAAGAGAGCCCCCCAAAAAATGCCCCAAAGAGTGGCCCCAGGCGGCCGCAGGAGTGCCCAAAAGCACCCCAAGAGAGCGCCCCAGGAGGGCTCGAGAGGCAGTGTTTCGGCCCTTGACGGGGGGGATCGTGCTTATCTTCGGTCGGGCATGTCCTCCGAAAGCGCGGATTCTGGAAGCAAATGAAAAACAGTTCAGGAACATTCAAACATTCTCAAACATAGCTACACATTGTCCCCACACTATGTTTCACTATTTTTGAATATTTATCTTGTAGAAGGACACGACCGGCTTAATATTTTACCGTTCCTTCTATGATCGGCCTTCAAGATCTCCAGAGGAAAGCCCTCAAGGCCTCCTAGAGGGCCCCATGAGAGCCCAACGACTTCCCAAACAGCCCCAAGATGGACCAGGCCAAGTAAACTGCCAACAGGCTCGCATATCGAAAGGTCCGCGAAAACATGTATGGCTGACTGCTGGGCCTGCTCAAGCTGATCCCGATCGTCGGTTTGACGGCTGCCCCCCATGCGTGCTCCCACGTTGCCCTGATCAATGCAGCCTGGGCGTCGTTGCTGGACGGGCTGCTCGGGACACTTGTTGGTCAACGGCCTCGTGGAGCGGGTCGAATGGCGTCCAAACTCTAGCGGGGCCACGACTGGGCAACGAAAATCGGAAAGCAAGACAGGCGCAGCAGCCGGGCGGCAGCTCAGAAGGGCGTGCAGAAGAGGTAGACCCATTCCAGGTGACTCCGAAAATCCCGGTAACTACCAGCAAGTAGACGCAGCCAACATGGCGCGGCGGCGCGACCGAAATCACGTAGAGGTCGTACGCTGTGAATGGCTCGGCCGGCAACGTCAGAACGAACGAGACCGACACGCACCCCCAGAAAACATCCGTGAAGTGGACGAACACGAATGTCGAAACATCGCGTCTGCGCAAGAGTGAAGAGGGGACAACTTCGTCACATATAGAACTGCAAACGGCAGTAACTCTGTTTGTACAGCAGTGGCACGTGTCGAACGCGAAGTCCATGCAGGAGAAAGCAGCCGACGACCGCGCATAACCACACATGCCGAACCCGAAATCTTTGCACCGTAGAGGACGACAGCGTAGCGAGACCCCACTCAACCCTTTCGGCCATCAGTGGAGGCCGACACCAGCCAGGAGCAGGCCAGGGGGCACCTGACCGCCCATTCCCAGTGTGGTCCTGGCATGGAATTCAAGCTTTCAGGGCACCATCAGACAGCGGTATAGGCGGCAACCCCAGGCGTGGGATAAACCCGGTGGAACCAAGGAAAGCAGGGGAGGTGCACGCCAGGCACGGTAGGCACCCTGGCGCGGCAGCTGACCGCTGCAGCATTAGGACGCAGGAGGGGAGGAAAACAAGTGCACGCCAGGCACACTGTGTGAGAGGAGAGGATCCCAGCGTGAACCATTGTGTGAGATCCAAGCTGGCGGAGCCCCACCCGCCAGCGGCACTGGCGGCAACTCAGCCGCGAGGGGAGACCCCAGTGAAACAGGAGAGGGAGAGCCAGCTAACCGCTGAAGCATAAGGAGAATAAAGTTGAGGGCTCAACGTAACCCGGTGTGCACTGACGCGCACGCCAGGCGCTCTGCGCCGAAGCTAACTTCAGCAAGCCCGCCACTGACACCAGCTTGCCGCTGTTCTTCGCGAGGAGGCCTGGGACAAACTGGGCTCCTTTAGCCGCCAAGTAGCGTGCAATCGAGGATGGCGAGGTCTTCCATTGGGCTAGCACACCGTCCCATATGCGCCAGCGTGGGTATAAGCAATGCATGTTTTCTCGCTTAGCCGCGCACAAGTTACTGCAAGAGCCCGCGAGGAGGCGCCGTCGATGAAGCATTCCGGGCGCTCTTGAATGGGGCGCTTGGCAGGGGCACTCACGGTGGGCTGCAAGTCTGAAGCCGGCATGGAGCCGCAGTGACTGTGTAGGGGGCAGAAAGAGAGGGAGAGCAGGGGAACGCGGGCAACCGCCGCATGCATAGGAAAGAGAGTTAGCAGTGCAGGCACGCGACGCAACTCGGCGCACCACCTACCCGGCGCGATGTCAACACCGCATCTCGGCGAGACTGGGTGGTGCCCCACACTCGGTGTTACTGCCGATACCGTTTCTCGTTCCATGTGCTCCAGGGGTTCTTGGTTGCTCGGTTCCTCTTCCCAGCCTTGCCGAGTGAATTGGGTCCGTCCTTCGCCTTGCCTTTCCCCTTGCTCGGGTGTTCTCCCGCTGCGTGGAACCTGGTGGCGCCGGCTCCGCTGCTGCTGGCAGCGCCTGCGCTGGAGGCGTTGCTGACTGCCGTGGCCCTGTCAGTTGGGCTGCGAAAGTTGGCCCCAGCACACGTGATCTGGTCGGCGCGGTACGTGTCGTAGCCTGCTGTGCCCCGCGCGTGGATGAAATTTCGACACGCGCCTGGCGGCTGCTTTGCCGGGTCGAATGTCGCCCGGGCGTTAGTGCGGCAAGTTCTGGCACAGTATGCAACCCACAGGTCGCTAAACATGCTGCCTAGTTCCCTCTGCATGCTGGAGGCGAGAGCGCTGTCGGACTCCCGGGGTATTGCGCGTCGACCGTGCGCAGTGGTGCCTTGTGCATCTTGGGCCCGTCGTTCTCCTTGGGCTCGTGGATGGTCAGTGGGTTCTTGGAAAACGGTGCCCCTTTGCCATGATTGAATACACCGTCCTTCCCCGTGTGGTCGCTATGGTCACGCCAGGCGTCGTCGCGAGACTGCGTGGCTCAGCGGTCTGAGGACCTGTCGTAGCTCCACTGGCCCCTGCGTCCGCGCGAGGAACAAGTCATGTCGTCAGCGGCGCGCTGAACGGGAGCGTCTCGTTGTACTCGTATGCCCCTCTGTTCCCTGCCTCGCGCGTGCCCTTTTGGTGGGGCCCCGCGCGGCGAATCTCGCCCCCTCGGCCGCGGGGGTCTATCGTCTGTGGCGCTGGGCGTTTCATCGTTAGCAGTCCTGGTGTTGTGACCCTCCCCTGTAGATGGGCTTCCTTCAGGCTCTTCTGCCTCGTCCGCTTCAGGCCCCATCGCTGGCCTTGCTCGGTCGTAGCCCAGGACATCGCCGCCCGGGCCCCTGAGTTCATCTGTGGCGGCAGCTGGCTCGCTTCCTGAGCTGCTCCTGATCTCTCTTGTCGCTGTTCGTGGACCTTCAGTTCGGGGCAGTGGCTGCCCGCGCAAGTCCGTGCCAGGGTCGGCAGGCAATACTTGCCCCCCAAGGGAGGCGCCCATGGCCACGCTAACCAAAAGATTCGGATTATCCTTCTCATCGCGTATTCGTTGGGAGCCGAGGTCGCACAGGGCCGAGATGTTTCCCTCGGCGTTATCAGCCAACCTGGCCATTCGCTCCACGAGCTGAGGAAAGGACATGTTGTCTGGTGCTGCGGTACGGGTTGGGACGATTGGCCGAGATCCAATCCCGCGTGGGCGCGTGCATGCGCCCAGTACTCCCAAGTTAAAGTCGCCCAGACGTACCACGTGGTCGGGGGCGTCCTCGATGTCAAGTCTGGCAAGCCAGTGAGAAGCTCGCCCGTGCCATGGGCCCTCGGGCCTTTGCCCCCGTGGACGGTTTCGCGGGCGCGCGCCGCCCGCAGCTTCTTTAGCCGATCGCTCTTCCCGACAATGTGTTGCGCGACCAACCCACCGGCCCATCTTTTGCCATCCCATACCGCGTCTGGCACCAGCCCGTCGGTGGTGAGCCCCGACGGCCCAGGCCAGGGTGGAGCAGGTCAGAACGTTGAGCCAGTGGACGTCCAACCCGCTGTCTGGCACCTCGCACTGGTTCTCCAGCACGTACAAGATGTCGTTGGCAACTGAGTTGATGCGTCTGAGGCGCAGGCACATTTGAACAGGCGTGTGTCCCGGTGTGCCGCTGTTGTCGTCGGTCCACGCTTGGAAGAACAGGTCGAGTCTGGCGTTGGCCACGTCTGGCAGCTGCGGGATCCTGATGTCCAGAAACATGTTCTTGATTGCGCCCGCTCATTCTGGATTGGGATCGGGTAGTGGCGACGTCTCCGATGGTGTCCGGCAATCGTCGTCGTCGTCGCCGCGGGGTACCTTCGCTCTTTCTTTGCCGAATGCGAGGGACAGGTCGCCCGCGTCCGCTTTCATCTCTTGGATGTCCGCGCTGCGGGGGGGACTGGATACATCGATGGCGCGTCGCGCGCAAGGATGCAATTGATGACGGATGGAGCAGCGTCAAAGATGTGTGCAATACAGTTCCCGCAGTACCATCCAGCGTTCCAATCGCCACTCGTCCAGAAGTCGATCCAATTGCCCCAGGCGGGTAGGTTGCACTGCTCTGCGTCCTCCTTGTCAGGAGTCGGTCGGCAGACGAAGCGCCCGACCGCTGGCTGCCCGCGTTTCCAAGTGCATAGCAGCTTGGGCCCCCGACAACCGTCGCACGCAGCGCTGTAGAGCCCAGACTTGATTCCCTCTGTGCCGAAGCGGTCGTCGCCAGGTCGGGCTGGGGGATGCGGCGCGCCTGTCACCTTGGCCTTGGGGTCGTTGGCTGAGTCCGGCGCGAGAAGGAGCTGCTCGAGGCGCGCGAAGCGGCAATAATTCAACCGGGCATGCATCCGCCACCGTGCCGGAATTACTGATCACGAGTGGCCAACATATCCGCGCCCGCGCCCTCGCGGTCTGGATTCCAAGGCGCGACCCCGCAGATGCACGGTCGCACGGGTGCGTTCTGCGCGGGGCATCCGCGAACAATCGCCCCGCGTCCGCGAGGCCCTGGCCCGGGGCCCTGGCCCGCGAGGCCGCGGACGCGGATATTTTTCGCCCACGGAAGGTGGAGAGTGTCCTCGCACCCTTCGATCCCAGGGCATTGAAGATTGACGCATTTTTGGAGGCCCTCATACCCTCACCTCACATAATGTCCAAGCGCTCCCAGGCGCGTCTGGGCGTTGTCCGGGGCTCTGGTTCGTCGCGCGATGATTCCCGAGGCCCTGGACAGATGGTTTGGAGTCCTTCAACATGCCCCTGGATAGGCCTAACGGGTCGCGAGGCTGTCTCGGGGCCTCTTGGGCCTCTTGGAGCACCCGGGGACCGTCGCAAGAAGTCAAAGGCGCTGAAAGATGTCTAGCTTTTGGTTGCGCTGGGAAATAGCATTCTGACCTTCTGGGTCATCAGAGCGCCCAGGGCGGCCCAGGAGCCCCGAAGAGCCCAAGAGAGGGCTGAATGTGGATGGGTATAAGACGGAGGACATCAGTTCATCAGAGAGGGGCACCATCGACTACACGCCAATATCCGCACTTGACCCTGGCAGGGCGCGCAAAACCTGAATGGCCATGGGGAACCCAAAGAGAAAGGAGGAGAAGGAGGACAGAGACATCAGTGGGACAATCTTCAGTGGTTGGACATAACCGAAGTTGATTGAACCCCCCTTAGCCTCGCAACAAAAGCGCGAGCGTGGCCCCAGTTGGCCTGCTTTCGCTAAGGCCTGCGGGGAGCCACGACGGGAGCGGGACTTGAAAAAAATATCTACGGACCGTCATGTAAGGTGGCCCCCCTCATCTATCAATATCATGGCACCCCTCGAAAGCAGATCGGTCAGAGACAGGTTGCCACGGCAGGGGTCCGCCTTGGTCAGAGCATCTGCGGCCAAGAGGCCCCCAAGAGGCCCCAAGAAGCCCCAAGAGGCCCCCAAGAGGCCCCCAAGAGGCCCCCAAGAGGCCCCAAGAGGCTCCAAGAGGCCCCCAAGAGGCCCCACGAGGAGCCCGAACGACTCACACCACAAGCAGGGGCCCGAACGACTCACACCAGGACGAGGCGCCCGAACGACTCACACCACGAGGAGCCCGAACGACTCACACCACGACGCGGGCTCCGAACGACTCACACCACGAGGAGCCCGAACGAGTCACACCAGGAGGAGGGGCCCGAACGACTCACACCAGGATGAGGGGCCCGAACAACTCACACCACGAGAAGCCCGAACGACTCACACCAGGACGAAGAGCCCGAACGACTCACACCACGAAGAGCCCGAACGACTCACACCAGGAAGAAGGGCCCGAACGACTCACACCAGGACGAGAAACCCCAAACGACTCAAATCACGAGGAGCGTTTTCTCTCCCTCCTCCTCCGCCTCGTCCTTCTCCCGCTCCCCCCACAAGGAGGATGTGCAAGGAGGCGGAAGGAAGGAGGAGCAGGGGAGATATGCGGGGCCAAGCGGACACACGCCTGAAAAAACACGACTGTCGGCATGCTTCGCAAGAGTTGCTGCTGTGAGATGGGCTGGTGGGGATACGCGAAGCGTAAAGAATTATCTACGGACCGTCATGTAAGGTGGCCCTCCTCATCTATCAATATCATGGCACCCCTCGAAAGCAGATCGGTCAGAGCCAGGTTGCCACGGAAAGGGTCCGCCATGGTCAGAGCATCTGCGGCCATTCGACCATGGGGAACCCATCTCGCTTGTGAGCTTATTGCGCAGAGGCTGTCTCTCACGACAGCCAACTCTATCGAATTTCTTCTGCCAGCTCTGAAACCGGCGGGCGTCTTCGACAGCGTGTCGAAAATTGACTTGGCATCTACAACTGGTAGAAACTTTCCCCTTCTAAACAAGGTGCAATCGACTTAAAACGACAAAGAACGGAACTTGAGACAGCTGCCAACCTGGGCGTCTCACATCTGCAAATATCAGATCGCGCCAGAGAATGGGCAACCATTGGGTTTCCGCCAGTGCGGCTGAGAGAGAGAGAGAGAGAGAGACAACGCCCCCGCCGCCCCCGTCGAGGCCGCGCCCCTCTTCAGAGCGAGTCGACCTCCAGCTGATAAGAGGCGCCCTCGCTCATTTGTTCTGTCTGATCGTCGAGTCGGCTGCAAGAACCAGCCGCCCACCCTGGGCCCCGTCTCGCCCGGCGGGCCCGGGGCCTCCGGCGTCGGACACCGTGACAAACGTCAAACTGGATGGGTCCAGGGGCCAGATGACAACCTTCTGACTAGCAGTACTTTTGAGATGCTTCGCTATTTTGATGCATAACATGGCGTCGCTGACTGTGGGAGCGGGCAATGCGGCGCTCTGCAAAGAAGCGCCGGAGGCCGCGCCTGGTCGGCTCTCTCTGCCAAGCCGTTGGATCTGAGCGACCGCGGTCCGATAAAAACTTGTTCCCTCGGGGGCGAGCTGGGCGCCCAGGTCTGCCCGGCGCCCCCGAGCAAGTCTCATCGGGGAAAGCTGCTCTAATATGAACGTTTCTTCATCAGCCCAGATCCTTCCCCCATCCTGCCTAACGTGCCCCCCCCCGCAAGATCTGCCTCTCCTGGGCCCCATTTCCCGAGCCTGAAACGCTTCTGGGATCGGCCCCGAAGCCCCGCGCGCCTCCTCGGACAACTCGCCGCAATGAGGTCGTCGACCTCTATGAGAATCATAAAGAATTGCACCCTGGGACGAGCGCTTGACCTGCGGACAGGGTCCGAGAAGAGACGCTGCGAAACCGCGTCACTTAGCCACTGAGTCAATGTGCGATGCCGCAGCAATGGCGCGCCGTTGAACCCATGCGCGGGTGGCTCAGACGCTGACGGGGCCACGCGAACAGGAGGTGGCTCGTCGGGGCCCATTCTTTCCTCCAGATCCCAAGCTTCGGGCGGCGGCGACCCCCCGACATCCACGTCGCCGCCCCCCGCTCTGCGCCCGGGGGAATGCAAGTTCTGGCGCAACTCGGAGAACGAAGGGGGATCCAAAAGTTCGGCGCCCCAAGATTCATCTTTCGTGGCCCGCCGAATATACTCTTGACTACATTTGAACAGCTTGGGCCGCATGGCAACCCAAACCGTCGCGCCTCGCCGAAACACAACAGCGCCCGGGCCGGTCCACCGACTTCTCTTGACCCTGCCCCCCCCCCCGCCTGTCCTGGGCCCCGCCGCCTCGCCCCCAGCACCCGCCCGGGCTCGGGGGCGGGGGGGGTCTTGTCGACGCGCCCCCTGGCCTTCTGCGCGGCGGCCCGTCTTTCGCGAGTGTCCATGGCCATTGCGACCTTCTTGGCCTCCTCTGAGATTGATTTGTGTTTCCGGGCGAAAGCACTGGCTGGGGAACCGGCGTCCGCGGCGCCTCTGACGGCGCCTCCAACCCCGACCTCGTCGCGCGCCTCATCGGACAGAAGGGGTCGGGGGAGTCTTGCATTCTCCCCAAACACTATCTGGCAGGGCGAGAAACTCGGGGGAGTCTAGCATTCTCCCCAAACACTATCTGGCAGGGCGAGAACCCCCCTCTGCGCGCGCGCCCGGTCTTCGCTGAGACAACCTCACAGAAGAGATCATCGACCTCTTCCAGGGGCGTGGGCTCAGCGCCTAAGATCGCGCGAGCCAGAGCAGTCGTCGCGAGGCCTCCGCGCCGCTCATGCCCCCCGTTCTGCCGGGGAGATTCGGCGTCGCAAACGTGCCGATACGTCCATGCATGCCCCAGGCTTCGCACAAAGGCGCCAGCAAATCCCCCCCCCCCCCCCCCCATCTGTCATCGTCGTCTCAGGCGCCCCGAAGGGTCTCACCCAGTGCTCGAGGAGACGCTCCACGCCTCAGCTGAAGCAGCGGTTGTTAAAAGACGGCACACCTGCATATTAGACTCGCGGCCTATTCGAATTCAAAACTGGAAGCGCTCCGCCATGCGCCCGCGCGCGAAACATGTCGGCCGCGACCAGCATGTCGAATCGATAAGTTCGGGGGGGGCGAGCCCTTCTTCCCCATCCTGGGCGAAAGCTGGATTCACGGCCGGAACGCCTGAAATGTTTGGACACCCGCTGAACCACCTCTGGTTTCGCCTTTCCGATCTCCAGAGCACGAGCGACACGCCCCCGGCGGGGGCGCCCGATATTCAGGTATAATTTCACGATTTCCTCTTGGATTTCCTTGGAAACAGTGACCTCGTGCTCGGAAATCCCCGGCGGTTCCTTGGGCCCCCGGGCCCCCTGTTCGCACTCTGACATCTCTCCTGGGCCTCGGGGTCGGCAAGAGGATCTGCCGCGGCCGTCGGAGAAGAAGGCCTTAGCTGGTCCGCGAGGACTGCCTGCTCAGCGCCCCGGGCAGAGCGCCCGCCAGTCGGAAGAAAATCGTTCGGCGGCCGATGTCCCGGCGCCGCCGGTGAGCATGGAATGGGCGCGATTACTGGCGCGCAGCCATCCTATCTTTCCTAAGGCCCCGGGACTAGGAATTAAACCGGCAGGCTTCGTGGCAAACTTCCAGCGAGAGTTTTGAGCCCGAAAGTGCACTGGTCGCCCCGGACCTCCCGGGGACCTGGCTCTCCCAGGAGAAGCTGGGTCGACTGCAGCTGTCTGGAGAAGGCCCGACGGGATTCCCAATCAGGAATCGTCTTCCCTTGGACACCTGATGGCGAGCAACCTGCGCGACCAACCCCCAGAAGAATGCGCCTTCCTGTTCGACCTCACCCCTTTCTCTGGGGCCCACCCTGTCCCGGTTAGGCACTCTAGCCGCTGAGACATCCCCGACGAGGCGGGGTCGTAATGGTCACCTCTGGTCTCTCGGCATTCTTTAACTGCCACATGCTGGTTCTCTCGCGAATGAGCCTCAGATCCCACCCCGTCTTCGGATCAACAGCCCCACTGACGGCGCGCCCCCCCCTCTCTAGCTCTGGGGGAACCCGTGGAGGCGAGAACAGCTCAAAAATAAGGGCCCTTCGTTGTTGGGCTAGTCCTTCAATTCACTGTCGCCTTAGCTGTCTCTTCGAGGCCCGCGCCCCACCCCCGAAAATGGTAGAAGAGCACATTCGCGAACTCGACGTGGCGCCGACGCTGAGGGCGAGATGATTAGACAACTAAGAAGCGGACGCTTCTCCAGCACCCCCCAGGCCTGAGGAATCCCAGCCGCGGGCCCGGCCGAGTTCCAGACCGACACTTAGATATCGGAAGGTCGACGTCCTTGCATGGGCGTCGCCTACTAGGCCCTTGCCCAGAGCTAGCCAACTAGCTTAGCCGCCCCGTCCGCCATTCTGGAAGATATCATTAGTGGCTTGACCCCCGTGTCTGGCCTTTCAACACAGCGGGCCCCCTGGGCCCGACACGACATATAAGTCAAGAGTTGATCCACTTGGGGCGGTCCCAAGACCTCCTCTTTCCATTGCGCTCTGCTCGAGACTTCCTCCAACGACGCTCGCCCCCCGGTCTCGGTGCCCCGCGACCGCGCATCAGGAAATGAAGGCCCCCCCTTGAGGTGGTTGATATCCCCCTTGGTCTCCAGGGCCCGAAAGCTTTTGACGGCCCATTCCCTGGGATCGGCCCCTGGAGAAGGAGGGCCTCCGAGGCCTTCCTGAAGCCCTGGACTGAAGCCCTGGATGGATGAGGGATAGAGGGAAGGATGATAATCTGGATTTTCCGCCGCAGGCTTCGCCGCCCGGGACACGTAGCGATTCGAGTCGCCCCTGAGCTCGCCCTGGTCTCCATCGTCGCCATCCGCTGCTGCTCGTCGTCGTCCATATTCGCATAGCTGTCGGTCTGGTAGTTGCTCCTGGAGGCTCCCGCGAGACACCCCAGCAGCATGGCGATGAGCTCCCTGAACTGGGCCCTCGTCGTCTGCCCGAAGACCCACTCGGCGATTTCGACTCGGCTCTCCTCCTGGTTCCTCGCCAGCTCGTCGAGATCTGGGCGCGCCCCTGAAGGCGCGGACCCCCTGGGCGCCCGGGAGCTCTCTGTGAGCGGTAAGCACTGGAGAAGGTGGCTTCACTGGCACCGACTCCGGGGCGGATCAACTTCACCTCGTGCGACGCCGGTCTCCATGGAGCGGGATCTGACGGCGGTCCTGGGCTGCGAGGGGGACTGTGAGGAGGTCTCGATCATTGGTGCTCTGAACCTAGATCATCATTTGCGCGCCCTTCCGCTCGCCCCCCGGGTACTCGTGCTCCTGTTCGGCTGTTTCCCGCTTTTTCGCGTTGGCCATCTCCACCTCTGGGGTCAGCTTCAACGCCTCGAGCCACGGGGCCAGACTCGTCGGGGGCCCCGCGTCGGCGCGGGTCTTCAGCATGATCATCAGCGCCAGAGCCCAGCGCCTCTACCTGTGAACTGAAGGTGCGAGGACGTGCCCCCCCCTCGTTCAAGAAGGACTTTCATCCCCTGACAGCTCGACGCCCGAATAGTCGCTCCTCCAAAGCTCGCCGTCGTGCCAGTGGCCCCCCGTGACTTCCCAGCTCGCCGCGATCTCCAAATCGTCCTCCTCGACCATCTCCAGGTTCGGCGAGCGCAAGTGCGACCCCGCCCTCCCGGTGCATCTTCGGCCCGCTGCCAAGACTGACGCAGCCCTCCTGCGGCGGCCCCCCCAGGGCCCATCGCGCTCTTCTTGCCTGTTGGTTTCAGCATGGCGAAACTGCGCTCCGGAGCGGCTGGGTCGATCAAGACCTGGCCACTGAGGGGGGGCCGCGGACCCTCTGATTCTGTCGACCCCTGGAAGTAGCCCCGCTGACGACACCCCCTCGGGGAGAGGAGAGGAGGAGAAGCACTGGCGCTCTACCTCCTGCCTGGCCGAGCCGCCCGGCCCCCTCTCCCTGACGCCCTCGTCCTGAGTGCTCGCCTCCTTCATGTGGAACTCCGAGTAGCCGATCCAGCAGTCCGGCATGCGCGCGTCGTTCCGCGGGTCGCTCCAGTCGCACTCGACGAAGTGTTCGATCCAGAGGCCCCGGTCGTCTTGAAACTTGCCGCAGGTCGTCTTCTTGGCGGTGAGCTGATTGGTCGAGATCGGCACTCCACCCTCTTCTCGTGGATCTACGAGATCACGCCTCGGACGGACGTGTAGGGGTCGTACTCTGTCCCCCGTCTTCTGACAGAAGTCCGCGTCGTCGGCCCCCTTCGCCATTGGGGGGGGGCCCGAGAAGTCCTCGATCCTGAATCTCGGAAGCTTCTTCTGAATCTCACGACCGAGCTCGAACTGTTACGGGGGGCGAGCGACGACCCCTTGGGGATCATCGGCGTGTGAGATGCTCCCCCCTCCCCAAACCCCTCCCCCGGGAGCCCGGCCCGGTCGATTTGGAGGGGGGGGGGGGGGTCCGGGACGAGCGGTTCACGGGGCTTTTCCGGGCCCAAGAGGGCCTCAAGACGGGCCAAGAAGCCCCCAAAAGGTCTCCAAGACGGCCCACGGAGGCCCCGAGACGCCAAACGACCGCTCCAAGACGCCCAAGATGGCCCCAAGACGGGCCAAGAGGTCTCCAAGACGGCCCCCGAGGTCCCAAACAAGCCTCCCAAGAGGGCCCCACGAGTCTAAACTTGTTGATTTTCCATAGTGTTTTTCGATGTTTTTGGCTTCTCCGCCTTTTCGGCTTCCCGACGCTCCAAGACGGCCAAAGAGGCCCCAAAGACAGCCCCAAGATGGCCCAAGAGGCCCCAAGACGGCCTCCAGACGGCCCAAGACGGCCCCAACACGGCCCAAGAGGTCCCCAAGACGGCCCAAGAGGGCTCCAAGACGGCACCAAGAGGGGCCCAAGAGGGCGACCAAACATGTTGAAAATCTAGCTTTCTGCCCCCAGGAGCCCCAGGGGGCCCCAAGAGTGCCCCAAGAGGCCCCCAGAGGCCCTCGCGAGGCCGCCCAGATGCCCCAAGGAACCCCCAAGAAGCACCCCGGAGGCTCCGAAACGGCCCCCAAGTGGCTTCAAAACTCGCTTCCAGAGGCCCCCGAGAAGCGATCCGCGAGATTCCGATACACATACAAGAAGCCTCTCACCCATAACCCATAACCCAGAGCCGTTTCTCCGTGCCCCCCTTCTCCTCCTCCTCCTTTTCCTCCACCTGGGCCCCCAAAGGGTTCCAAACTGCCTGCCATGGGCCCCCGAGAGGCGTGCCGCGAGATCCCGATACACATGCAAGACGCCTCTAACCCATAACCCATAACCCAGAGCCGTTTCTCCGTGTCCCCCGTCTCCTCCTCCTCCTTTTCCTCCACCTGGGCCCCCAAGCGGCTCCAAACTGCCTGCCATAGGCCCCCGAGAGGCGCGCCGCGACAACTTGAGTAAAAGGCCCCAGAACCCGAATATACGCGCGGTTCCCCGCCAACGTCGGGCACGTCCCTCATGCATTTCGTGGCTCCACGGCGCGCCCCAACCATAGCCCCAGTACCCGCGGCCACGTAAACTTCCAACCCCACGCGCGCGCACACGTCGATCGTGTCGTGGCTCCAGAATACGCCCACCGTGGGGCCCAGTGGGAACATTCGCATGCAAGTATACCCCATGCCGGCACACCCTTTGCACGCGCCGTGGCCTCGCACATGGCCAAGTTGACCCATCATGACTCCTGGGCAGTCCCCCAAAAAAACTCCCGACCGCTACCGAAACGGCTCGAAGACATTCCCGAGCCCAACCTGGCTCCATTATGCCTCTCAGATGGCCCCAGATGAGACCACGACCGCCCGCGGTGTCGCCGTCCGCTCGGACCCCCCCGCGGAACTGCCCGAGACCCTCTGGCGGTGGCGGCGAACAGACACCAAACAAATATCACTCGCCTTTTCACCCCTTCGCAGCTTCTACTACCCCCAGATTGGCATAAACAAGGGGTCGGCGGTGTGGCGCAAGCCTAAGAATCTCACGACCGAGCTCGAACTGTTACGGGGGGCGAGCGATCAAGCATGTCGAACGATGGCTGGGCGGCAATCTCAACATCTCAATGCCCTCTGGAATGTTCTCGAAACTGATCGCGTTGGTCTTCGCGATGATAGCGGCCCCCAAGAAATCCAGAACGCCGCCTGGGATCAGCGGGGGGCAAGCGCGGGGAAGCACCAGAAACTCGAGAACACCGCGCCGGAAAAAACGACAATGGAACAGAGGCTATGGCGATCGGCTGGATACGACCACCAACCCCATTCGCATAAGGTAGATCATCGTCGTAGCCGACGTGGATAACATAGCCCTTCTCCTTGAAAGACTCGACCATCTGCTCTAGGTCGGGTTTGCCAATGAGCGCCTTGGCTGCGGCCGCGTCGACTAGCCCGTGAACGGCCATGTCGCGAAGAGCTTATCTCCGCGCATGCATCCGGCTTGACCTGGCTCATCGCGTCGGATAGCTCCTCCAGGAAGGCGGCATGCGAGGCAGATGAGAAGCCGAACTCACCGAACGAAAGGACATGCACCTTCGAGTTGGCTAGCGTCGGCTTTCCTAGACCTGACCCCTATCTTGCACTCTTGATCCCGTCGGCCTTGGAGCAGCAGGGCCTGCGACAGTCTCCCCGCCAGCGCCCTTTCTCGCCGCAGTTGTCGCAGCGAGTGCGCTTCGTCAGGTCATCCTTGCTAATGCTGCAGTGACCTGGAGTAGTACTGCCCCTCTCGTGGTCGACAGTCGCCCTCGCGCACCACTTTCGGATCCCCCACCTCCTTGCCAATCTTGCGGCGCCTGGGCTCAGCGATGTCAGCGAACACTTGGCAGGCCTCGTCCTCGTAGTTGTCCTCTGTGTCGATGGTCGTGAGAAACACGACAACTTCTTCTTCCGTAAACCTCACGTCGTACAGGCTCATCTGGGACTCGTCCTCTCATTCTTCGCACTCGGTCTCGTCGGGTACGGCAGCAAAACTCTTGCTCGCTGAGGTTCGGCTTCCGGGAAACACTTGCTTGTCCACTATGTCGGGCTGCAGAAAAGACCGGCAGACGGATGCGCCGGACGGATCGCCAGACATCAAAGTGCGTAAATTAAAATCCATGTGTCCTGGCCATTGGAATCCCTCCTCGTAGAAATCAACCCTGACATTGTCTGGACGAGACCGGCCAACCAACTCGGTCTGTGCCATCTGTACGTCACTGCGCACCACGTGTTCCGTAAGATTATCACCCTTCCTAATGCCGTGCTCGAAAAATACCGCCGACTGAGCCTTCTTCTCGCGGTTTCCTGGTCGCTCCTCGCTCAACATCTGGAGGTGGTCAATCAACTTCTTCACTCCCTGACTCGTGTCTAGAGTCGTGCGAATACCCTTGAACTTGCCTTGCAGCTCCGTTGGGTACCCCTCGAGAATCTTGGACGCCTGGGCATCTGGTTGAACGCCAGCTCTCTTCGTCCAGGCCTCTGTGTTGGCGACGTATGCCTCGAGGTGTGCAAGACCGAGGAATTGAGGAGGCTGGCCATAGTCGTTACTTCTCTCCTGTGGGGGCTTGGTGTTGGCTCGCCACCACTCCAGGCCCGCATCCTGCCACTGATCTGATCTTCCTGACCACCATCTCGATGCACTCCACCAATCTGGCGAAGCCCTCGCTCCCGAGTGCTGGTCCCGGTCCCCGCGGTACCACTCCTGCTTCTTCCAGTGCTCGCACTGCGTCTGATCATCCGTGGTTCCTCCCGCCCGTACTTCCTCTTCTCGTTGTTCACCTCCCGCATCGTCCTCATCGCCCCTGGCCATCGCGAAGCTGTGACACCAGCCGTCGGCGTCCTGGTACCTGTCTGATGCCTGTCCTCCCCATTCGACAACCACGCTCCGGCTACCATTGAAAGGGGATGGGAATAAGGCGGAGCACATCAATTTATCAGCGAGGGGCACCATCGACTACATGCCACAATCCGTGCTTTGCCCTGGCAGGGCGCGTAAAGCCCATAAGGCTATGGGAAACCCAAAGAGAAAGGAGGAGAAGAGGACAGAGACATCAGGCCCAAAAGGGAAACTCCAACTACATTTGGAGTTTGGAGGCCTCCACCACGGCCCAAGAGAGCTCTAAGATGGCCCAAGAGAGCCCTAAGAGACCCTGAAGAACGCCCACATGGCCAGAAACGAAAACGAAGAGAGCTTAAAGATGACCCCAGCGGGTTCCTCACCAGAGCTCCGCAAGTGACGTCCCCAAGCGTTGGGGAAAGACGCAGTCTACTAGCACGGACGCACCTTCGCTCGACATTGCGCCACAGAGGCATTTGCACGCCACACAGGCGTTTGCAAAGGCAGATGACGGCGGTGGTTCGCAGTAAAAGGATGCGCGGTGTATGATCAGAGTGAGGGGGGCGAACGGCAATTACTATTTCTGGGTGCGTAGCTGAAGAGGGATTCCGTGAAGCGGATTGTTGGTAACTATGTGATGCATGTTGTTGTTTAATGCGCCTGCGACCCCCCAATATCCAACCGCGACCCACCGCACGACCCGCCGGCGACCCACACGAGAACCACCCTGCGACCCACCCGAAACCCACCCGCGACCCACCCGCAACCCATCCGCGACCGCCCCCTTACTCTTGTCCGCAACTGCGGAGTGTGACATATACTCCCCACCGAGACTCCTGGCCTAGTCCATCTCGTCACAGCAGCCAGCCTCGCACCATCATCATCATCATCCTCATCCTCATCCTCATCCTCATCATCATCATCATCATCATCATCATCATCACCGGCAGCAGCATCAGCAGCAGCATCATCATCATCATCAACAGCAGCAGCACTATCATCATCATCAACATCATAATCATCATCATCATCATCATCACGATCATCATCATCAGCAGCATCATGTTCATCATGTTCATCATCATCATCATCATCAGCATCATCACCACCATCATCATCAGCGGCAGCAGCATCACCATCACCAGCAGCAACAACATCATCATCATCATCATCCTGACCAACATCACATCACAACCATCATCACCGTCAGTATCAACACCGTCAGCGTCGACAACATCGCCGGAGTCATCGTCATCATCAACATCATCATCATCATCATCATCATCATCATCATCATCATCACCAGCATCACCATCATCATCATCACCAGCACACTGATCATTATCATCATCAGAGGCTTCGACGGCGGGGACAGCCTGCGGGGGGGCACCGGATGCAGAACCACCCTATGCGGGCGCCCACGCTGGCCGACCGGCGAAGCTCGAAGGCTGGCACAGCGGACGCGAGTTCCCCCGACTTCGCGCTGGGACGTCCAGCGGACTGGCGAAGAGGTCGACCCGAGACGAGCTCGAGTCGAACCTGAGTCGAGCTCGAGTCAAGCTAGAGTCGAACTCGAGTCGAGCTGGAGTCGAGTAGATCCGTTGGGCGGGTCCCAGAAAGGTCCCGCAAACGAACAGAGAGGAACAAAAACATCCTTACACATACACTTTCGAAGGTCCGCGCGGAGTTCTTGAATAGACGTTCCGTTCCCCCCCCTTCACTGGCGCGCGGAGCGCGCCAGGAGCGGCACCGCGCTGGCGGCGCCGCCAGGGGGGAGTCCAGCGCCGATCCAAGAAGCCAGCGCGGATCTCCGAAAGTTTATGCGTATGCCAATTTTCCTTCCTAGGGAACTAAAGTCGCTGAAGTCGAACAGATCCGTTGGGTGTGCCCCAGAAAGCTCCTCAAAACGAAATCTTGGCAACTCCTCGGAAGTCGTCGTAAGAACATCAAGGCGATTGAGCCTGGTCAGGGTGACTAGGCCGGCTTAAACCAACTTAAGCTCAGCAGATTAAGCCCAGGCTTAACCCGAATTGGCTAGGATAAGGCTGGATGAGGCAGGATTATGCCAGATTAAGCAAGTTTCGATCACTGCGGACATCCCAGCGCCGATGCTGAATGGAACCTCCCAGGATTTACATCCTAAGCTACTCCACGGACCTCTCCAAGCGCGCTCTGACCAGCAGTTCGAGACGAAACCCTCAGAAGCTTGTTGCAGGGACCTTCCTGGAGCCACTCGCTCCACTCATGCGTGGATGCTGCGTCGCACGCCCGTCGACTGTGAGTCGAACTTGAGTCGACCTTGAAACGAAGCAGAATCGAACCGAGGCGAACCTCAGTCGAGCAGATCCGCTAGGTGGGCCCTAGGAAGGCCCCCTGGAACGAGCATATGTGAGCATCATTACACCGCCCCCTATTAAGTCGGGCATGTCTTCCTACAGGTGGATGTTTGGGTTTTTTGTGCAGAAAAAATGCCACAATCATTACACATTGCCAAAACATCGTCCCCCATACAAGTGTTTCAGTACATGTGAATGTTTCTCCTGTAGAAGGACATGCCCGATTAAACCCGACCCCCCCACCAGCCCATTGACCCCTCTGGATGGGAATACTGGCCGTTCCTCCGGGCTCCGAGGATACTTTATCCCCAATTGTGGGGGGGGGCCTGAAATGGAAGGCGACTGGATGAGCATGTAGATCCGTCCTAGATGGGGTCGGGGGCGTCGCCGTCGGGGGCGATGCACCAGCGATGCGTCGTCGACGGGGGTGATGCATCGGCGACGTCGACGTGAAGCACATCGGGTTCCACATCGAGCCGCATGTGACATGCATCGGCGATGTGGCGCGATCATCCGACTCCATTTACTCCAACCCATTCCAGAATCCCGAAAGCATGGGGATGCCGAGAGGAGTCGGTCAAACGATGCTGAATCTGAGCGTCGAGCCGTGGCGACGAAAGCCTCACGTCAGATCCAAGCCCACCCCAGAGGTACAACCAGCCAATCAAATGGCAGCACCGTGAAATATCACACCCTGAGCTCCAGACCCCTGCGCCACTTTTCGAACCAGATCGATATGTGAAGGTCCCGGGGGCCCGAACAAAATTATCCTGGCGAAGGACCCAACCATATGCAGTTGTGAATACCGCACGTGTGAATATATTATTCGGTGGCGCCCCCTATAGGGCCACGAACCGTGCGAGGGGTGCGCCGACTTGCGCGGCGGGGTACGCAACGCGAACGAAGACGATATATCGAATTACGAGAGACTGAGCGCGGGTGAATCTGAGCGCAATCGAATCTGAATGCGAATGAGTCTGCGCGCGAGCGAATACAACTCTTGAACGCGAGCATGGCCACGCCTGGTGTGTAAATCTATAAATGCAAACGAACGTGAGCGGTTCACGCATGTCTGACCGTGAGCGTTCGTGACGCAGAGCGCGGCCACCGCAGGCAGCTTCCCCTGGAACCCCGACAGCAGCGCCCGCGCGCCGCGACGCCCATGTCGGCGCGCTCCTCACGAGGATCGCGCCCGTTTCCCCCCCGCTTTCGTTCTCCGTGTTTGCCCACGCGTTCCCGCGTCCAGGGCTGCGGGCGCGGCGTCGCGGGGGGCGCGGCGCCGCGCGGCGCTCCCGCGACGCGCCCTGGTCGCCCCGGAGGGGCCCCGCCGACGCGCGCGGGTCGTCCGCCGCGCGGGGCCGAGAGAGCTAGCTGGCTGGCTGATTGCGGGCGCGGTTGTGGCCGCCGGGCAGAGCGACGACGGGGCCGAGCGAGGTTCTGGGCAGAGCGCAGCGCGGAATTCCCGCGACGCGCGCTGGTCGCCCCGAGAGGGTCCCAGCGAAGCGCGCGGGTCGCCCGCGGCGCGAGGCCAAACGGTCAGACCGTCGAGAGACGGCGAGGCTCGGGCGGGCCGCTCCTCTGGTCAAGCCTCGCGGATGAACTCCATGAAGCTCAGCTCCCTGGCGAGGGCCGCCGCCGCCTCCCTCCTACGCCGCTTCGCGCGCATGGCAAACTGCCCCAGCTGCTTCCGCGAGCCCTCCGGCGGCCCCGCCAGGAATAACTCGATGCGCGGCGCCCGCGTGCGCAAGAGGTCCTCGTGACGCGTGGCGCGCGAGAGCAGCGCGTAGAGCTCCAGCCACCAATCGTCGTCCTCCTTCTTGCCGTTCCCAACCTCGCGGCGGCCGCAGTCCAGGATCACGCCCAGGCGATGTCGGCCGAGGGGGCAGCGGGCCGGACAGGACAACCGGCGGCTCAGGGCGAGAGCCCACGGGACCGAGAGAGGGTCTGGCTGCGGACCGCTCGGGCCCAGAAGCTTTGGCCGCGGACTGCCTGGGGCGCGCTTTTCCCTCGCCCCGTCGCCTTCGCGCATGGTGCGCCCATGGCGCGCCGTCGTAGTGATGGCCCTGCCGTGCGAGAACGGCCTTGGAGGTGCGGAACGTGAACGGCTCCGACGTGCGAGGCTCGATGAACACCAGCGGCCCCTTATGTTCCCCGTGAGGCGATCGCCGTAGCACTAGAGGTCGTGCACGAAGGGCGCGCTCGCGTACTTCTCCACGTGCACCCAGAACCCCGGCGGCAAGTGCTTCAGATAGACCCTCTTCTCGTCGCGGCGGCGCCATGCGAACTGCGCCACTGCGACCTTCGGTGGAGCTCCCTATGGGGGCACGAAGCGTGCTAGGGGTATGCCAAAATTGGGGCGGAGGCGCCATGCGAACTGCGCCACTGGGACCTGAGGTGGAGCTGTGGGGCCCCGAAACGTGAGGGGTGTGCCAAAATGGGGCGGCAGCGCCATGCGAACAGCGCCACTGCGACCTTAGGTGGGGCTGCCTGTGGGGCCACGAAACGTGTGAGGTTTGTGCCAAAATGAAGCGGCGGCGCCATGCGAACTGCGCCACTGGGACCTCGAGGGATGTCTCAAAATGGGGCGGCGGCGCCATGCGAACTGCGCCACTGCGACCTTCTGGAGTTCCCTGTGGGGCCACGAAACGTGTGGGGTGTGCCCAACTGGGGCGGCAGCGGCGGCATGCGAACTCTGCCACTGGGACCTGAGATGGAGCTCCCTCTGGGCCACGAAACGTGTGAGAGGCGTGCCAAAATGGGACGGCGGCGCCATGCGAACTGCGCCACTGGGACCTTAGGTGGAGTTCCCTGTGGGGCCACGAAACGTGCGAGGGGTGTGCCCAAATGGGGCGGCGGCGCCATGCGAACTGCGCCACTGGGACCTGAAGTGGAGCTCCCTGTGGGGCCACGAAACGTGCGAGGGGTGTGCCAAAATGGGGCGGCGGCGCCATGCGAACTGCGCCACTGGGACCTGAAGTGGAGCTCCCTATGGGGCCACGAAACGTTGTCAGGGGTGTGCCAAAATGGGGCGGCGGCAACATGCGAACTGCGCCACTGGGACCTTAGGTGGAGCTCCCTATGGGGCCACGAAGCGTGCTAGGGGTATGCCAAAATGGGGCGGCGGCACCATGCGAACTGCACCACTGGGACCTTAGGTGGGGCTCCCTGTGGGGCCGCGAAACGTGTGAAAGATGCACCGATACAGAAACATTATGAAGGCAAGGGCAAGGACTGGGAGACAGGAGGATGGGGAGGAGGGAGGAGGGAGAAGGAGGAGGAGTAGGAGGAGGAGGCGGGAGGGCGAGAGGGAGGGAGGGACGCGGGGCGCTCTCTTCAAAACGAGGACCCAACACCAGAGGACAGGGATGGTTAGGAAAAAAAGCGAAAGCGCCCAAAAAGCTGGAGACGCCAGGATCCCAGGGGTTGGAGGCCCAGACATCCGTCGATATGATTTTTCAGTGTGCGGCCCCAGAGTCCCGACCCCTTCCCCAGGGGTGGTTTATCGGCCCGATAATTGGCCCTCGGAGATCGAAATCCGGGAAAAATCGCGGGCTTGAAAAGATCTGAGGATGATGATCAGGATAATGATGATGATGATGATGATGCTGCTGCTGCTGCTGCTGCTGCTGCTGATGATGATGATGATGATGATGATGATGATGATGATGATGATGATGATGATGATGATGATGATGATGATGATGATGATGATAAGGATGATGATGCTGATGATGCTGATGCTGATGCTGATGCTGATGCTGATGAGGCCGAACTCCAGGAAAAGCGTGGGATTGAAAAGATCAGAACCTCGGACCTCTGGGGACCCAGGCCCGCCGCGGCCTCTGGCGCACGGGGCCCGCGGCACTCCTGGCGCCCGCGCCGCCGCCCGCGATGTCGCCGCGCGCGCCCCCGGCGCCGCGGGCGCTGGCGAGCGCCTCGCCGAGGCGACCGACCGTCGCGGTGGCCCGGTCCACCTGGGGTGAGAGGAGCACAACCCCTGGGGGAAGGGGTCGGGACCTCTAGGGCCGCGGTTTGAAAACACATCGGCGGATCTCTGGGCAACCAACAAAAATATCCCCAACCCTTTGGGTTGGGACCTAACACTTAGGAAAACATGAAGGAGAGAGGTCTTCTCGGCAGACGTATCAGACCAAACCGCCCAGATTCATTACAGTAGGGGCCCGACCACAAGAAACCTTCCAAAAGAAACCCAACCCTGAGACCCCAGGACGCCCATGGATTTTTGGTGCGGGGACGTCACGCTCTCCATCGCAAAACCATCGAGACCCAAGAAACCCAGGGTACCCTGAAGACGAGCAGAGTGTTTCTTGGCACGGGCCTCCACAGGACCCCTACTGCAAAGCTGGGGCCCTCAGTGAGGCCACGTCTTCCTCGTGCTCTTAGGGTTAGGGGCTCTTTTGCGCTCTCGCTGAAGCAAACATACCGCCGGCGAGCGATGGGGGAGGGTCGGCGGCGAGCGCACTTCGAGGTTCGAAGTTCGAGGCGGTTTCTCGTGCGAGGTTCTAAGCTCGAGGTTCGAAGATCGAGGTTCGAAGATCGAGGTTCTAGGTTCGAAACTCGAGGCGGTGTTTCAACGTTTTCGGCCACCGGGCTCGCGGGTCCTGGGACCCCCAGAACTCGATCCATGGTGGAAAACCGCGTCGGATGGACCTCGGGAGGGGTCGGGGGACCGCTTTGACCCATGTTCGGGGGCGCGCCCAAGGGGGGGAAGGCTAAGGAGAAGGCCTTCTCAGAGGGCGGCGGGACGACTCGGAAGCCCTCGCGCCGTCTGAGAAGTGTTCTGCATCTTCGGGGAAGGCTCAGAAGACCTGTCAGCATGCCTGGCCTCCTGAGAAGGCCCGCCCGCCCCTTTGCACACACACCCAGGGCTCGCCGCCGAAACTGGGTGGCGACATCCGAACCCTACCCGCACCAAGCATCGACTCTCCTGCATCGATGGGGGGCAGAGGCAAGGTTCGGACTTCGCCACGTGCTCGAAGACTTCCGGGCCCTGCCCCCTCGCCTATCAATCTGCCTTCCTCGTTGATCGGCGATTTGGGCGCCCGAAACGGGTACGGAAAAAACGGGTACAATGGCCAACAACAAATGTTGTCCCAAACCAACAGCGGCCGCTGTTGGGCAGGCGGCCTTCGGTCTCGAATGACACAGGCCGCGGCGAAAACGAACAGGAACCGCTGTTGGGCATTGTGCCCATTCTTTCCGTACCCATTTCGTTCGTGCCGAGGCGAGGGTAAGGTTTGGACGTCGCCGCCGGCAGTGGCATCGTCGTAAACGTTCGGAGCTCTGCCCGCGTTGCTTGAACCGGCGCTGGACCGCCCCCCCCCCCCTGGCGCGCGGAGCGCTCGGGAGACGGCGAAACAGAGGCGCCGCCGGGGAAGGCCTCGGCGCAGATCTCAGAAATCCGCGCGGACGCGCAGTCGAGTCGCACAACCAGGCCGCGTGGCAAGGGTGCAGGCGCCCCGGAGAGGGCCACGTTGTCGCTCTCGAGCGGGGCTGGCCGGCGAGAGCCGCCCAGTTGGGGCGGAGGGAGCAAGGGTGTCAAGGTGGCCTTGGAGCGCTGCTCGTCCTGGCTATGCGACTTGACTGTAGACATGAGCTGTTCGGGATACGAATCGACCGAAACACACATACAGTAGGGGCCCGACCACAACGAACCTTCGACAAGAAGACCAAGCCTGAGACCCCAGGACGTCCATTGACTCTTGGTGCGGGAACGTCACGCTGTCCACAGCAAAACCATCGAACACCACGAAACTCAGGGCACCCTGGAGGCGAGCAGGGTGCTTCTTGGCATATGCCTCCACTGTAAGCATTCAGGGAGCTCCGCGCGGGTTTCTTGGATCGGCGCTGGGCCACCCTCCCTGGCGCGCGTAGCGCATCGGGGGCGGCGCCGCGGCACCTTGGCCGCCAGGGAAGGCCTTTGCGCAGATCCGAGGAAACCGCACGGAGCTCCGACAGGGTACGGTCGAGCCTAAGGCAAAAGGACATCTTGGCGGGATGCAAATGGGGGGATAAGTCCAGATGGGGAGAGAGGCGCAACCGAGGTACAAATTGTACCTACGCCCCACGGAGAAGGTACAAGTTGTACCGACGCCACGCAGGCAAGGTACAAATTGTACTTTTGACAACGTCCGCGACATGTGCGAGGATGTTAACGGGGGGGGAGAAGGTACAATTTGTACTTGCAACCCGCAGAGAAGGTAGAACTTGTACCCCAACAAAACGGTACCGGATACTCATCCCCCCCATGTCCTGATCCCCCCATCGCCATCCGGCCGAACATCCCTCAAGAACACGAGACTCTCCGTGGGCAAATACACACAGAACATCCAAGCGTACCCTAGAACGCGAGACCCTCCGCCGGCCAAAATCGGGGGCGCGCAAACATGGACTAGCGATCCATGGATTTGGCTAACGGTCGCCAAATCCATGGATCGGGGGAGGTGCCCTCCTGAAAATGGGGCCAGTGCCGCCTCGCTCGGCGGCGGAAATCCGCGATCCCCGATGGAAACAGGACCCGTCGCTAATCCACGCCCTCTTGATCCATGTTTGCGATCGCCTCGAAGAACACGAGACCCTCCATGGGCAAAAACGCACAGAACATCCAAGGGTGCACTAGAACACGAGACCCTCGCCCGGCTGGCCCTGGCCAATGCCAGTGAATAGAGCCGGATCGCATCGAATTGGAATCGCGGCACCAGCTGGCGAATCGAATCGCATCGAATCGGATCGTGGCCGGTCCTGCCTCCCTGAAGCGACCTCGATCTTATATCTCGGCCCATTGCTTTGTCTCCCGAACCTCTGCGGCGCAGCCGCTCACGGCGGCCCTCAGCACCTCGGGGGCGAGAAGAGTGATTGGCAATAGGACAAGAGTGATTGGCAGTAGGACCCCAAACCTTTTGCGAGGGGACCTGAAGTTAGGAGGGCCACCAACATTGGGGTATATAGGGGGTCTGTTCTGCGGATGAATCGTAGACCACACCGCCCAGTTCTGTGATCCCTAAGGCACAGACGGGGACCTAATTAAGGCCAGGTCTTCACTACGCGTCGGTCGGAAGAAGTAGACACAAATATGAAGTAGGAAGGCGAATCTACTATATATACACACATATGTAGTAGGTTCAGGCCCTCCCAGAGAACACAACAAACGCAGCAAAAGCACGTCGATTCTTGAAGTGGGAAGGCGCTGTTAAAGTACATTGGGACTTGGGCATCCAAAAATACCCACCTTCAACGACCGACAGGTATGTCCTTAGAGCCAGAGGTTTCTTTGTATCCCCGATGGAAGAGGATGAAGGGGCCCCAGGACACACAAATAAATACACACAAATAAAACTATTTCCCATATTTTCCCATATTTTCTGGGTTCCTGTCTTCCCCCCCACTGCCCATATTTTCCGATATTTTGTGGGAATCGGCGATTAATTGTGTCTGTGTGTTTTTTCCCCTCCTGAATGTTCTTCGAGCCAGAGGGTTCTTTTTATCCTCGATGGAAGAGGAGCCCAGGTCTCCGACGGCATGATCTGTTCAAATCAAAGGGCTCTCCTCGCTTGCGGCTCTCGGGGGGGCCGTGTTCGCTCCTCGGGCCCCGGGGCCCTGAGAGGAAACGGATCTGGGAAGTGAACCTGCCCCGAGGGGAAGGGGCCGGGATCTGCGAGGCGGACCCTGAGCTCCGGGCGTCGCAGCTGATTGCTTCGGAGTAGGAGGGGGAGGAAGAGGAGGAAGAGGAGGACCAGGAGGACGAGAAGGTGGAGGGATGATGGTGATGATGATGATGAAGAGGAGGAGGAGAAGGAGGAGGAGGAGGACGAGGAGGACGAGAAGGTGGAGGGATATGATGATGAAGAGGAGGAGGAGGAGGAGGAGGAAGAGGATCATCACGATCGATGCAGCTAACAAAATTCAGCAGAAAGATAGGGCTTGTTGCGTCGAATCCTCTTCTGTCCGCCGGGTGGGACATTCTAGAACACATCACTTCTGTCCACCGGTTGGGGCACCCTAGAATGGAAGTAGCAGGCCTGATCCTTCGTCTGCTATGTAAACGACGAGGGGGGTGGGTCGACAACGGAGAGGGAAGATGAGTATTGAAGCGGAGAAGGAGGAGGAGTCGAAGGAGCAGGAGCAGGATGTGGAGGGGGGCGCAACGAGGGTGAACCAATCAGATCCAAGAACGTGGCCCACGTTCAAGCGAGAGCGCCATTCCGAACGACCGATCCCAGCATGTGGCCGATGCTGTAGCGGCAACAGCATGTCGAAGGACCCAACTTCTGTGGCAACTCATGGGAGCCTCCAATACCAACTTGTTGGGTCTTACGAATCGACGCTAATCGACGGTAGTTGACGTTAAATCGACGCTACATTGGCACTAAATCACCGATTACCAGACGCTGATCGATGCTTATGCACTCTGACGCGCATGCACTCTAAAGACGGAACTTCGAGCGCACGCAAGGCTGCACAGGATTTGACGCCGAACCCGACGTTCCGATAAGAAAAACGCGCATTCTGAGTGGAACCTCACATTGTAATCCAATGTATTGTCAGGGAAGGGGGGGATGGCAGTCATGAAGAGTAACTGTGTACGGGCAGGAGGAGAGAGGAGGGAGACAGGAAGCAGTGGAAAGACAATGGGGACGGGGAAGGAGGAGGGAGGAACACATGGTGGAGAAGGGGGAGAGAGGAGGGGAAGGGGGAGAGATGCGGAACAAGACGAGGGAGACCCCTGGCGCCTCCAGGTTGTCTGGCTCCAGGGTGTCTAGCCTGGTGAGGAGCGCTCTCCTCCTCCTCCTCCTCCTCTTCCTCCTCCTTTTCTTCCTCATTTTCGTCCTCCTGTTCCTCCTCCTTTTCCTCCTCCTCCTCCTCCTCCTCCTCCTGCTCCTGCTCCTCCTCTCCTCCTCCTCCTCCTCCTCCTCCTCCTCCTCCTCCACCTCATTCTCCTCCTCCTCCGCTCCTCCTCCTCCTCCTCCTCCTACTCCTCCTCCTTCTCTGCCTCATTCTTCTGATGTTTGACATTGGGCGATCTTGAATCCTAGGAGTATAGCATCCTCATCCTCCGCCTCCTCCTCCTCCTCCTCCTCGTCCTCCTCGTCCTCCTCCTCCTTTTCCTCCTCCTCCTCCTTTTCCTCGTCGTCGTCGTCGTCGACTGCTGCTGCTGCTGCTGGTCCTCCTCCTCCTCCTCCGTCTCCGTCTCTTCCTCCTCCTCCTTCATTCCTGCTCCTTATGACTAACTTTCCCCTGTCGCACCCCGAGGCCAGTTTTTAGAGCGGTCCGGGCGTTTCGCCTGAGACTTCCTCACCACTTATGACCCTGAAGCTAAAACATGGAAAACAGCTTCACAGATGGAGGGCGGGCCGATTTGAGAATGTGGCTCCCGCCTTAGCGCCGCGCGCTTTCGTTAAAACTTTGCAAGAATTTCGGGGATTGAAGGAGAATGGTTTACAACATATGACTCTCGCCTGCCTTAGCCCCGCCCGCATTCGTTTTGTAACTTGCAACGGTTTCACGGATTGAGGGCGAGTGGTTTTCAAAATGTTGATCTCGCTTTAGCGCCGCGCATTTTCGTTATAAACATTTGCAATGCTCCACGGATTGAGGGCGAGTGATTTACAACATGTGGCTCTCGCCCTAGCGCCGCGCACATCCGGCTCAAAAGTTGCAAGAACCTCACATATTGAGGGCGGTTCCTTCTCAAAATGTGGTTATCGCCTGAGCGCCGCGCACAATCATACTTTATATGTGCAAGAGTTTCACGGGTTCCCATGATCAGCAGGAACGGCGGTTTGGAAGGATTCAGGACTTTGAGGGCGCAACAGTTACTTTGATTCACGGCGTAGCAGTCCCAGGAATGGCGTTCTGGCACCATTCAGGATCGCCAAGACGCAACATTCAGGTTGATCCGTGGCGTTGGAATCCCGGGAACAATGTTGTGGTATGCTTCAGGGTCTTCGAACGGTTGCCTTCCAATGAGGCAGCTCCCTCAGAGGAAAACAAACCTGTAGGCGCCTATTAAGACGGAGCTTGGGGGGAGGGTTTATTCCAACATCGTGAACGATTGTTGGGTTTACACTGGTTCCTCCTCCTCCTGCTCCTCCTCCTTTTCGTTGTCCTTCTCCCCCTCCCCTTCCCCCTCCTCCACCTTCTCCTCCTCCTCATTATCCTCATCCTCATCAGCATCAGCATCATCATCATCATCATCATCATCATCATCATCATCATCATCATCATCATCATCATCATCACCATCATCATCATCATCATCATCATCATCATCATCATTAGCATCATTAGCATCATTAGCATCATCATCATCATCATCATCATCATCATCATCATCGTCATCATCATCAGCATCATCATCACCATCATCAGCATCAGCATCAGCATCAGCATCATCATCACCATCACCATCACCATCACCATCACCATCACCATCATCATCATCATCATCATCATCATCATCATCATCATCATCAACATCATAATCATAATGATCATCATCATCATGCTCATGCTCATGCTCCTGCTCCTCCTCCTCCTCTTCCTCCTCCTCCTCCTCGTCCTCCTGTTCCTGTTCCTGCACCTGATCCTGCTCCTGCGTCTCCTCCTCCTCCTTTTCCTCCTCCTCCTCGTCTTCCTCCTCCTCCTCCTCGTCCTTCTCCTCCTCCTCCGCCTCCTCCTCCTCCTTTTCGTCCCTTTTTCCTTTTCCTCCTCCTCCTCCTCCTCCTCCTCTTCGTCCATTCGTTTTCCTTATACATAACTTCCCCCTGTCGCACCCCGAGGCCAGTGCTTTTAGAGCGGCCCACGCGTTTCGCATGACTCTTCACCTACGACCCTGAAATTCAAACAAAAAAAAAAAAAAAAAAAAAAAAAAACACATCCTCCTCCTCTTCCTCCTCCTCCTCCTTTTCCTTTTCCTCCTCCTCCCCTTCCTCCTCCTCCTCCTCCTCTTCGTCCTCCTCGTCCTCCTCGTCCTCCTCCTCCTGTTCCTCATCCTCCTCCTCCTCGTCCTCGTCGTCGTCGTCCCCCTCCTCCTCCTCCTCATTTTCCTTTTCCTCCTCCTCCCCCTTCGTCCTCCTTTCGTTTTTTGTCCGAATATATTTCCCCGGTCGCACCCCGAGGCCCGTGTTTTTAGAGCGGCCAGGGCGTTTCGCCTGTGACTCCCTCACCACTTATAACCCTCAAGCGTAAAACCTGACAACAGCTTCACAGATGGAGGGCGGGTCGTTATCATCATTTGGCTATCGTCTTATCGCCGCGCACATTCGTTTAGACAATTGCAAGAGCTTCGCGAAGAAATTACAATAATTTCACGGTATGAGGGAAAATGATTTAATAGATTGCCACATCATTGATGACACGGGCACTGTTGTGACCATGTAAAAAGGGCAACATGGGATCATGATCGCATCGTAACTGCTCTCCTTTCTCCTCTTCCTATAGTAGTACACTGCTCAGGTAAGTCATCAATGTACGTGATGTATCCCGAAATTCCACGGCTATACGAGTATGATGGTGTCCGTTAAGCTTAGGCGACTAACAATATATGAGGGGGCCAGCAGCCCGGGGGAGGGCGCGCGCGCGCCGGGCGTGCGGGCCGCAGTCTTCCTCTTCAGCCATCCCACAACAGCTGCGACGAAACTGTGGGTCAAGAGTGGGCACGGGGGGACGACTGAATCACCCCCCCCCGCGGCCGGCCCGGCGACCTCCACTGTCGCGGGCGGACGAACCTGATGTACGTACCGCCCCGAATTTTTAGTATAAGCGTCTTAACGCGCCAAGCCCGGCTGACAGCCCTCCCATTGTCTGGCTCGCCGTGCGAAAGACGCGGTTGCATAGACATATGGACATATCTGAGCCGCAAAAATCAGTCTCGAAGGGGCTCTGTCGGCATGGCCGCTTTTCTCCTCGCTCTCTCCCTCTCACCCTCACCTGTGATCACGTGAGCGCCAGCTGTCATTGGTCCAGATGTCCAAGCTCCATGTCCACGATGACCACGAAATCGCGGCGCCTCCCTGCCACGGGGTGGGAGAATCCGTAGTCTGCTGCTCCGCGTCGGCACACGCGCGCAATGGGCGAGACGCCCTGTCTTCATCTGCCCCGCGCAGCGCTGCGTCTGCCTCAGCACGCCGTTGAGCATCCTGACACCGAAAGTCACAGGCCACAGGAGGCCGCACAGCAGGCATGGAACTCCAAGAAGCTCCCCCGCGCTGTGGGACCTGCCCCGCTGCGTTGCGATTTCAGCTCGGCGCCGCCTGGATTATCGTTGATCATCTGGTGCTCGTCGGAATGGCCTCTTTGATCCCTTGCAGCTGCCCTCGTTGTCCTTTCCCTTGCCCGCTGCGTCGCCCGCCGCCCTCGCTGCCGTAGAGCGGCCCCCAGGCCGCGCAGAGCGCGGCCGCTCGGCGCCCTTGGCAGATGGCCCGCGAGATGCTGCGGCAGCCCCGACATAGTCGGCTGGCGCGCCCGCACTCGTTGCACGCGCCTTAGGCCCTCTGCGGAACTCTGCCCGCGGCCAGTAGTCCGCAATCTCCGCCGCCATGGCAGCCTTCAGACTGGCAAGCGGTTCAATGTCCCTCGTTCCCAGAGCCGCCATGCACCGCGCGGACGAGCCGCAGCTTGGTTCCTCTTGGCGGCGCCACGCTGGATGGGTGTAGTCCCAGTCGAAGGGGTTCAGCATGGCTTGGCCATCCTCTCTCATCAACCTCCTACTGATGCGTGGCCGCAACTCCTTCGGGGGAACCACCGCCCCCTTCCCTGCCGCCGGCGTGCCGAAGTGGGTGATCTGGACCTTGATCCACCTACGAGCCAACGTCCGTCTTCTCAAGCTTGTAAAGGTTCTGCTGCGCAGGTAATTCGTCGTCTGGGGACGTAGGCAACCAAGCAAAGACCGTTATAATGTTGCTCTGGAAACCAATCTTGTTGGGCGTTGACTCTGCGTAGGGCAGTTCCCGGAGCACCAGCCTTTTTCCACGTCTTATGCGTCCTTGCCTGCACGCGATCGGCGTCTGCCTCAGCCCACCTCTTCGCCCCTGGGTCGCGGACATAATCCAGGCGAGCCATGTCGTCCAGACCGATATCCTCGTAGACAACCTTGGGCTCGAGATCATCGGTGTCGGAAATGCGGGCCCCGCACTTAGTCCAGCACGCGAAACACGTCAGCGCCCCGATCCGATTGCGGCAGCCATTGCCGCGCAGAAGGTACCCGTCGCCCCACATGTCAGAGGCGCACGGGGGCGAGCTTATCACCGATGTCCTAGTTGGGCATGCGATGCAGCTCGTGATGCTGCCCAACTCGCTCGACGCAGGCCGAACCGAAGTCGGGATGGACATGGGGCGCCGCGAAACGTCGGTCACAAATCGACCAACGTCCACGACGCCCGTGCACGCTGAATTCCCGACACAGAATCTTGCGAATCTCGCTCCACTTGGGGCGGACAATGTCCTCGAATACACAGGGCTCAAACGAGAGCATGCGCAGCTCCGATGGCGGGCGCGGGCCATCCAGACCGAAAACACTGGCATCCAAAGCCTGGCCAACCACTGCTCTCGCCCATCCTCCTGGTCTGAGCCACCTTGGCAGCTCTCTGGGCATTTCGCCGTGCTCGCCGGTCTGAATCTTTTCGACCAATGTCTGTGCCCCGAAGAAAAAACCCACTCACCACTCCAAACGACGACATCGTTTGGGGGGTCGTGCAGTCCGAGCTCGGTCGGCGGGCAGGTAACGAAGCGATACTGACAAACTCCGTGGAGATCGCGCGTCGGTGGTTCGAGGTGTCCGGCCATAGACCGCTTCGTGACGGTGCCGCACAGGGGAACGGCAATGGCCTGATGAAAGAACCACGCCGCCGCGTCGCACCTGATGCACGCGCGCTTCGGGTCTATGGCCCGAGCGAAATGGCCCTTGCAGGCGCGGGACATCAACGGCGCTGTAGCCATAGGGGCCATCCCATGCACCCCCGCGTCGACATCGTCGTCCTCTGTGGGCTTGCACCCAAAACTGTCTCCCCAGTCGTCGGGGGGGCAATGGGCAAGGGCATGCATGAAAAGTGCCCATGCTTTACCATGGCCCTCATCGCCCAGCATCTTGACGACAACGCACGCCTCGACCCACCCCTGAGATGCGGACGCGGGCCGCACTCTGCATCGCTAAGTTGGCTCTGAGCAAGACCAGGCGCCCATCTTCCTCTACGTCCATGCCCGAATACCACGCCGGCATGCGTCGTTCACCGGCCAAACTCATTGGGATAAGGCGGAACTCGCGCGATGGGAGGCAGCGTGGCTTGCCTGTTGTGAAGCGGGCATGCAGACAACGTCGAGCCTCGGCGCCGTCTTCAACACTCAAACCTCAAAAGAATTCAAAGAATGGGCCGCCAACCAATCCCCGCGCCCACTCAACCGTCCGCTTCTCCAATCCACTGTCTCTCTTCTCGCGGTCTTCGAAGGCTCTGGGGCAGTGTCGCGGTATTATTCCAGCCTCCGTGCCAACTCACTTGGGGTGGCACGTCGTGCTCCGTCGTCCTCGTCTTCGATCAGCGGAGCGCCATGCTCGTCCTACTCGGCGTGTTCTGTCTCTCCCAGGTCCTTATCCCCCTGCTGGTGCTCGCTGATCGGAAACTGCTCACTTTTGGGCGGCGTCGGAGCCCCGCAATGACAGACGCACTTCGACATGAAAGCGCGAGGCAACTTGTCGGATATAATATCCCTAGGAATCGGCCCAGGCGGATCAATGCGAAGTATAGCCTCGGCATACTGTTCCGCTTCTTCGCCCTGCCTCTCGTCTGATTTGACTCGTCCTCTTCGTCCGCCAGGCTGTGGATCGCGACCTGAACCCGGCGAACTGCCTGGCCGCCAAGAGGCGGATGGTTGTTTTCGTCAGACACATCCAGACTGACCAACTCTGGGCCCTCCTGAACGGGCGGTTGCCTATGCTTGGGTCTGGCACCCTCGAACGGGCCCCTGGTCTTGAGCAGGCGGGGCAATGTCCGCGGGTGAAGGAACACGCGGGGCAACCGCCGCATGGCCCTGCGCCCCCCCTTCCATGCCCGCGGCGGAAGACTGCCCTCGCTCGATCTGGGGGCGTTCCGAATCGACTTCCACGCTCGCGGCGGAAGATTGCCCTCGCTCATTCTGGGGGCGGTCCGAGTCCACAGACACTGGCGTCAAACTGTCAGTCGCCTCAGTCAGCTCCGCCGCGCCCTCGTCGATCTCAGTCCGGCGCCACCTTTCAATGAACCTCTTCTCGCGGGCAGAGATCCCCGCGGGGGCGTCGCGATTGCGCGCGTCAGCCCTGCGCGGATATGCGCGCTGGCGGGGATTGCGCCGGTCGGCGCGCAGCGCGGCATCGGGTCTTTCGCAGTAGCCGCACGAAGCCGCCAGGTTAAGCAACGATAGCCTCGCTTCGAACCCTCGCGCACCCCCCCCCTGTAAGACGCGCAGTTTCATCCAAGTTGAGGACAGATGTATACCTGCCCAGTACGGGACATAACCCCCTTTACCATCAGCGGGCGTCCCTCGGTCAACGGCCTCGCGTCGCCCATCGGGGGCGGTCGACGGAACGGCGCCCTCTCCCGAGGATCATGCGGCGGCGTGGCTGGGGGAGAAGAAGGACCCAGCTCCTTCGAAGGGGGGCGAAGTCTGGCGCGCGCATGGCAAATCCTCCTGAACCCCGCTCCTCCAAGGTCCCCCCAGCTCGAGCGCAGGCGCGCCTCCCCGGGTGGATGGTCTCACGATTGGCCATTGTCTAAGCGTGGATGTTCTCGCCGTCGGTCCGGGCGAATCGATGCCGGACTTCTTGCCGAAACGGACCCCTCCTCTCATCATCCTCAGCGCCGCCTACTTCTGCGTGGTCGCCAGCTCTGGATCAGGCGCAACACCTCTTTGGCCCATGTCACCATTCTCTCCTTCAGGGGCCGACGGATTCATCAACTTATAAGTTGTGAAGTCTCCGATCGAATACTGCGCCCAGCGGTGCCCACCTCCACCTTTGCTGGGATGACGTTGCGCATCTCGAGCTTCAGCATTCTGTCATAGCGGACCAGGGTGTTCACGTGCGGAGGTACAGAGCGCTCTCTATAGAACTGGTATGTCTCCATCCCTGTTGCCCAATCCATCTCACCAACCCAAGGCAGTCCAATGTCTGCAGCAAATGCTAGGAGGCGTTCGATGAGCAACTTCCTGCCGTCACGAATATCCTGAACCTGCTCTCGCTGCCGTGGACTGCGCAGTCCCCGACGAGCCCCCCGAAACTGCACCTTGCTGTCGGTGCTCTCAGGGCCATGGCCCTCCATGCGCTGCGCCGCCCCCCGCGCGCGCCAGAAGGGCGCGCCCCCCCCCCCGCGCGAAATCCCGCCCCCCCCGCCCCCCCCCCCCCCACCACACACACACACACACACACTGAGGCGAAGGGGCCTGGATCGACGCAGCGGCGAAATAAAGCTCGAACGCATCTCCGCGCGACGCCTCGGCACGGGGCGACCACGGCCCCTTGGCGTGTGTTTGCGGAGGTGCAGCGAAATACAAGCGGGGGGCAGTGCGCATTAGACTCTGAGGATGCGAGCAACAATGCTGCCTGTTCTCCCCCGCGCCCACGGCTTTGGATCCCCCGGGCTCCGAGAGCGGAGCCAGAATCTGAAAATCGCACGTCGCCGCCAGCCCGTCGTTGAAAACTCGGCCGCTTGGGAGTTGATGGCGCGCTGCCACGGGATGCTCGAGGAGTCCTCGAAGGCGCGCGCCCCATCCGCAGACGCGTTGGAGGTTGTACAATGCTGATTATTCCTCCGTCTCGCTCTTTGGAAGCATCGAAGACGCCCGCGCTGAGCACTGCACCGAGCCTGTTGATGCTGATCGCGCGCGAATAGAACTTTCACCCCTCGCTCCTTTCGTAGCTGGGCGGACAATCGAATGGCAAAGTAACAATTGCGTGTTCTTGTTGACCATCAACCACAAGCCCCGTAATGTCAAAAAAATCGCATAGCGTCCCTGACACGCCGTTGTCACCTTGTACAGACGCCTCGCACACAGCCGCTCAATTACTGATCGGGCGAGGTATTCTTTGGTAGGCGTTTGGCAGCTGCCAGCCAGGCGAGACGTCGTCTGGCATCAGCTGGCGGTCCGGCCCCTGTGGCATCGATGGAACATGCGACAGTCGCAACTCTATCGGGGGCGGCCTCTCTGCCTATCCGTATACCCTTGTTCTCAGTCGTCTCGATCGTGTCAGGCCCGATAGTGATTGGCTTCTGGTGTGGCTGGCTCGACTCGGAGGCACGGGGGCAAACTATAGCTCTCCCGTCGACGTTGCAAGTCGGGCTGGCCTCCTTGCTTCCATCCGCGATGCGGAAGCGAGAGTCCTCGAACAAAGAGCCCGGTATCTTTTGCAAGTCCTCCACCAGGCTTCTGCCCCACGTGTTCGGGGCGTCGTTGGCATAGCCAACGCGAGCCCCGTATGGACGCTAACCGGGTTATGCGCCGTTGATACACCTCTTTTCAATAATGCTTCCATGCACCAGTTCATCCTGTCGTCACACGTTATCTCGCGGAACGCAAATTGCCATCAGGCAACATTGCTAGAAAAGAGAGGCGATCTTCTCTCTGCACCCCCCATTGAATTACCAATCACCCGCCGGATGAAGGAATTCCCATCGAAGGGTCTGGACATCACGGACTCCCTGGCCGCGCCGAGGCCGAAGTCCCGTCCTGGGCACGCCCAGAGGAGCACGGGCCGTCACTTACGCGGATGTGGCGGTTCGCCTGCACGCGAGGCCCACGCCTCTGTGCCGAGCTGGGCGGAAGTCCGTACCCGCCGCGGCGGGGGGCCGCGCTCGGCTGCGGACGCTCCCGGTACGAGGACGGGAACGGCGCCGCGGACGGAAGGCGGGATTGAAAGCGCCGGCGCCCCTGCCCGTGCACCGAAGACACGCGCTGGGCGTGTTCGGAGAAGCAAGGGCCACGCGGGTGGAAGCTTGCCCGCACGCGAGGCCCCAGGGGGCCGTCCCGAGCTGGGCGGAGGTTTCCTCCTCCTCCTCCTCCGCCTCCTCCTCGCCCTCCTCATCCTCCGCCTCCTCCTCCTCCTCCTCCTCCTCCTCCTCCTCCTCCTCCTCCTCCTCCTCCTCCTCCTCCTCCCCCTCCCCCTCCCCCTCTTCCTCCTCCTCCTCCTCCTCCTCCTCCGCCTCCTCCTCCTCCGCCCTCCGCCTCCTCCTTTTCGTCCTCGTCCCCCTCCTCCTTTTCCTCCTCCCCTCGTTCTCTTCCTATTCCTCCCCCTCTGGAGGCTCCCGGCACGGGGACGGAGGAGGAGCCGCGGACGGAGGGCAGGCTCGAGGAAGTCGCCGCCCCTGCCCGTGGGCTCGCGGATCCACCCGCATTGCCCAAACGGAAAAACCGGCGCCTGCGGCGGGGTCGCTGCGCACGTTTAAAAAGAGAGGCGCATGCGGCGGGCTTCTTCAGAGCCTCGCAAAAGGCCGACGTGCCCGCCGCCCCCTTACTCTTCTTACTCTTATCCTCACCTGCGGGGTGCCACGTACTATTCGAGATTCACTCGACGCCACAGGGGGCGCGGTTCCCAGGAGCTGAGGCACTCTAAGTGCAAGCGCTGCCACCGAAGTCTTTCGTCCCGGCATCCCTTGTGGGAAGTCCATGCGAGGGGTGCCGCCCTGACCAGCCCTGTGAAACTCGCCCCCCTCTTCTCCATTCTGGAGTTGCGCACATCCACCTCCTCCTCCTCCTCCTCCTCCTCCACCTCCTCCTCCTCCTCCTCCTCCTACCCCTCCTCCTCTCCCCCTCCTCCCTCGCCCTCTCCCTCGCCCTCTCTCTCTTCCTCTCCCTCGCCCTCTCCCTCCTCCTTTCCCTCCTCCTCCTCCTTTCCCTCCTCCTCCCTCCTCCTCCTCCTCCTCCTCCTCCTCCTCCTCCTCCTCCTCCTCCTCACCCTCCTCACCCTCCCTTTCAGACTGGACGTCAGCATGGCGACCCCGCCGACTCTGTCGGGGCTGCCCGCAACTGCGTAACCACATCCCAGGGCGAAGGGTACCGCGGGACCCTATGGGCTGGCACCCCTAAGGGCCCCACAGCTCAACGGCGCAGCAGGACCCCACTCCGCGACCAGAGTTTCTGGCCTGGTGAAGAGGCCCATCTGCGGGACGCAGGTGAAATAGCGCTCGCCCTTCACCGAACCGTCGTTCTTGCCGTCCAGGGTGTCCAGCTCCTGGGAGCAGTATCCGAACAAAAGTCAAACTCTGCGCGACCACAATCAGGAATATCCCTTCGGCTGACGGTGTCCACGCTCAACTCCATGGAATGGCATACAATCCAAAGAATCCCACAAGCCTTCTTGGCTGAAGTGGTTTAGAGCGGTTCCTCATCCATCCTCCCCCTTCTTCCCCATATTCGAGGGGTTTACCACTCCTCCTGCCTCACCCTCCTGGGTCCAGACGGGGGCACTCCTGGGTCCAGACGGGGGGCTCGCCCGAGCGCGGTGGCGGAATCGCGCGGCACCGCCGCTGGATTTGCGTGATATATATATATATATATATATAGATATATATATATATATATATATATATATATATATATACAGACATGTACATATGCACATACGTACATGCATATATGTATATATGTGTGTATATATGTATAAGTGTGTGTACATATATATATATATATATATAACATACGCGTGTGTGGCGTTTGCGCGCTTTTGCGCTCGGAGCTCCACACCCGCCCACATGCCAGTCGAGAACTTCGTCTGGCCGAAGAAGCGGAGTGTGCCCTGGCACGGGTCCGAACAGGGCACAGAACCAATACCTCCACCTCCCCCTCCCCACGCCACCCTCATCCCCCACTCCTCATTCCCTGCAGCGGTGTGGGGGGGAAGGCGGCACGGGTTCTGAAAATCTTTCACCGCGGGACCTTGAGCTGACCAGGATTGACGACGACGCGCCCGCCGACGACGACGCCAGGAGGCAAGTCCTCGAGCGGCATCCCGCAGCGCTGGGCCTCGGCCGGTCTGTCAAGCAATCCGCGCTCGCGTGCTTGAGCCGAGACACCTACGGACAGTTCGCCGGGGGGTGGCGAGGCCAGGGCGTGCGGTCGAGCGCCACAAGAGCCGTTTTGCAGCTCCTTTTCGTACGATGGTCAAAGACCTAAGAAGGATCCGCCGCCGTACTGTGCCGTTGGCACTGAGTTGAGCGTCCTCAGGTCTCTTCGAGTTCTCCGAGGTGAGTGCGGTCTGAGGAGGTAAATCACTCCTGTTCCAAAGACACTCTTCCCTTCGGGGAGGGGTATCCTGCCTCCCCCCCTCCTCCCCGAGTTTTTGTTGGGGAGGAGTCGCGATGTATCAAGGAGGTATTTTTCCTCCCAGATGCCCCACAAGATGGCGCAAGATAGCTAACATTGTCTCAGCATGGCTTCCACATACCTACAACAGGCCCCAAAAGTACCACAGGACAGCTCCAAGTGTTATCGGAGTCCTCCAACACTTCCCCGAGAAACCAACACGCATCAACTGCCTAATGGAATTCAATGATTGTTGCCGTCTCGCCGTTTCGCTTCCCATGCAGCTTTGAGGCTATAAGATGGCCCAAGAGAACCCTAACGTGTTCCCAAGAAGCCCCCCAAGATCGCCCAAGAGCGTTCCAAGAGGGCCCCAAGAAAGCTCCAAGATGGCCCAAAGAGGCCTCCAAGCCTCCCAAAAAGGCCCCCAAGACGCCAGAGACCCCAAAACGAGACCCACGAGACCCCCGAAGACCCTACAAGATAGCCCCGAGAGTGGCCCCACGAGGGCCGCGAGGGCGCGCCAAGAGGACTCCAATGGGCCTCCAGAAGACCCCAAGACGGCTGCCAGAGTCTTAGTCTCCTCCTCATCTTCACCATGTTCGTCCTCGCCTTCCTATTGCTCCTCGTCCTCCTCCTCATCCTCCCCCTCCTCCTCCTCTTTCTCCTCCTCTTCCCTCCTCCTCCTCCTCCTGCTGCTCCTCCTCCTCCTCCTCCCCCTCCTCCTCCTCTCCTCCTCCTCCTCCTCCTCCTCCTCCTCCTCCTCCTCCTCCTCCTCCTCCTCCCTCCTCCTGCTCCTACTCCTACTCCCTCCACCTGCTCCTACTCCTACTCTTCCACCTGCTCCTCTCACTCCTCCTCCTCCTCCTCCCTCTCCTCCTCCTCCCTCCTCCTCCTCCTCCTCCTCCTCCTCCTCCTCCTCCTCCTCCTCCTCCTCCTCCTAGTCCTCCTCCTTTTTTTCCTCTTCCTCCTCATCATCATAATCCTCCTCCTCCTCCTCCTCCTCCTCCTCCTCCTCCTCTCCTCCTCCTCCTCCTCCTCCATCCTCCTCCGTTTCCTTGTTCAGCCGACATTGCCGCAACATCCGTAACTCCGTAGCTCCTCTTCCTCCTCCTCCTCTTCCTCCGCATCCTCCTCCCCCTCCTCCTGCACCACCTCCTCCTTCTCCTCCTCTGCGTCCTCGTCGTCGTCCTCCTCCTCTTTTTCCTCCTCCTAACTCTCGTACTCGTCCCCCACCCTTTTCTTTACAAATAATTCCCCCCTGTCCAACCCCGAGGCCGGTCGAAAAGGCGGGCTGGGCGTTTCACCCCAGACTGCATCACAGTTTAAGCTGTTGGAGCTTGAAAATTGCAGAAGCTTCAAGGATGGAGGACTGCTCCTTTTCAAAATGTGGCGCTCGCCCTGCGCCGCGCACTTTCGGTTTAACACATTGCAGGACTCACTCATGGCTAACACGTCCCACAAATTGTGTTTGGGCAAGATGTCGGAATGTCAGGGCGCAGCAGTCACGTTGATTCGCGGTGTTGAAGCCCCATGAATGGCGTCCTGGCACGATCCCATACCGTCAATACGCAACAGTAACGGTGATTCGCCGCGTTGCCGTCCCAGGCAGACACGGTGTTCTGGCACAGTTCTGGATGTTCAAACGGTTGTCTTCCAACGGGGTTCGTTCATGAGTCTCGGGTTAGCACTGGTCCTCGTCCCCATCTTCATCTTCGTATTCCTACTCGTTGTCGTCATCGTCCTGGGTCTGATCAGGCTGCTCTGGCACTTGTTCCACTGCGCGCATGTACATATTGTCATGTCGAAGCATATCAGGTGGGCATCGTTCCTGGATGGGCTGGCGGGGGTACATTCTGATCGCGACCGCAGCGAGAGATCGGGCGGCGCCAAGGGGCGAAGCGCAGAGGCGACGGCCTAAACGAACGCACGGGGAGAGGACGGCAAAAATACACAAGACCAAGCAAAAAGGGGGGGGGCTAACAGGAGGCGAGCCTCGCCGCCGCTCGCAGGAGAGCGCGCGCCAAGAAGTCCTCCCGGGCGGCGTGCAGCACCAGGTGCTAATTCGGGTAGCCAATCACGTCCCTGACGAGGAAGACCGCCACCATGACGCACGGCAAGCGCAGGGCAGGACGAGGGACGCGGAACGTATGACAGAAAGCCACCGTTTCAGAGGAAAGACTAGGCATGCGGGCGCCCAACGGAATAGACGGCTGGTGGGGATACTTTTGATCGCGACCGCGGCGAAGAATCGGTCGGGCGGCGTCTGGGCATTGCGAACGAGCAACGGCCTAAATTAGAAGACGAGAACAAGAAGGGGAAGAGACAAGCAGAAGGCGAGCCTCGCTGCCGCTCAGGAGGCGCACGCCAGGAAGCACATCCGGGTGACGTGCAGCACCAGGTGTTAATTCAGGGAACCCATCACGTCCCTGACGAGGAAGACCGCCGGCAAGACGAACAGCAGGCCCAGGCGAAAACGAGGGATGTGGCACCTTGACAGCGAGCCACCGACCCAGAAGAAAGACGGGCCATGCAGGCGCTCGACGGAAACGTTCTGGATCGCAAGACACCGAAAGTGCAAAACAGGGCTAGGATCGAGATAAATCGCCCCAGAGCGTTCTGGAGCGCTCTCAGAGCGTTCCGGAACGCTCTGGAGCGGCCGCGGCGCCCAATACATCCTTGCAACCCGCCGATTCTCAAAGATTTCGAGTTATCCCGATCCGATTTTGTCCCGATCTTCGCGTCGTTTTGAAGTGTCGAGGGAGCGACAAGGGGGTCCCGACCGGACCGCGCTGCCAGAGGCGGAAGGACACGGCCAGAGGGCCGGGGGGGGGCGGCGGGGGGGCGGAGAGCCGAAGTGGCGGGTGCGAGCCGCACGCGCAGCCCACGAAGCGTCAAAAACTGCTGTGCAACGTTTTCGGCCCATAAGGGGGGAGACGCGGACTGGCTCCAGAAGACAGGGAGGCCACAGGGGAGCCTAGGCCCCAGGAGGCCTCCAAGAGGCTCCCAGTAAGCCCCCGAGAGGCCTCCAAGAGGTGCCCAAGAGGACCCCAAGAGGCCCCAAGAGTCCCCCAGAGGCCAACAAGAGGCATCGCAAGAGGCCCCAAGAGGCATCCAAGAGGACTCAGGCCTACAACCCAGGCACGTGGGGCCAGTGGGCAGACGGCCACTGGATACCCACTGTTGGAACAAAAAGAAACGAGAGTCAGGTTGCCCGGCACGTGGTCTCTGTCAATCGTCGTGGTAGTCCGATGCTCGCCAAACTGAATGCTACGGGCGATGCCGCCCGACGTGTCTACTAGAGGCTACTACAGTCTGTCGACTGGCAACTTCTCGGCCCGCAGAATCGGTAGCCATTTCTCACCCGCCCGTCCTCGGACTTCCTCCACCTCCTCCGCCTCCTGTGCGTTCTCGTTCGGCAATATGGTTAATCTCGATGTCGCTTGGAATGGTTCTTCGGGGGGAGACGTGAGACGCTTGTGGGGGAGGGAGAGGGTGGAGAGGGAGTAAAAGCGTAACCGACCAACAAAGGCAATGACAAAGATGTGGGTGGGGGCAACAAGGCCATAGCTACTACATAACCAATGCGAGCGTCAAACACACCGTCGTTGCCACTACGAAGTGCAACGTATACGCGACTGGCTCTTGCAACAGCACTGCACAATTGTATTGGTACGAATGCTAGCTAGCATCATGTCAACCGTTACCGTGCCAACGGCACGTATCGTAGAGCCCTCAGGTCCCTTATTCCTTCGAAGTCCTGTATTGAGCTCTAAAATTTAAGCACAATTGGGGACCCAGGCCCCCGATGGACGGCGTTCTCGGGAGAAACATTTCTTCGGCGCGTGACTGCCCCCGAGGCCTTGGAATTACAATTGAGAATACAAGCTGCGGCACGCTGAAAAATGTCCCAATGGCCCATCCTGAGCTGCTATCCGTTGTCCCTTGGGCATGTCGGGGGCATCTGCTCATGGGCTCAAGCACCTCACACCCAGAGGATGTGTAGTACATATCACAGTAGCAATCTGGCCTCTGCGGGTTCAAGAGCGGCCCAAGAGGATCCCACGATCGGTTCATGATATCCCCCGAGGCCCCCAGTAGGGGCTCTAGGGGCAAATGAGCGTTTTTATGTTATTCCACGTTTCGGCATTGGGCGGAAAGGGGGGAGGGGGGGGAATGGCTCCAGACCTCTGCTGAGTGCGACTGTTTGCAACCGTGCGTCCTGTGGGGGAGGCTCCACCTGCCCGAAGTAGGCGCCCCAAACAGCCAAGATCTACTCCATGGAGGGGGACAGGGGAGGGGAGGCGCGAGGGCCCGCACCGATCGGCAAAACAATGAAAACCAGAACGATCACTGGGGGAGGCAATGAACCCTCAGGGACATGATCTGGAGTCCGCCCCGACGAAAGTCCGAAGACCTCCCAGGGGCCCAAGCGAGTCAACGAGGCTTCCACGACGCCAACTAACTGGAGCCCCCCATATGGCCGCAAGAAGCCCCCAAGAGGCTCCCAAGAGGTCCCCAAGTGGTCCCCAGGTGCCCCCCTAGAGACACCGTGTAGGCTGCCGCCCAGTTCGCCTTCGCCATCCTCCTCCTCCTCCTCCTCCTCCTCCTCCTGCTCCTTCCCATCCTCCTCCTCCTCTTCCTCGAGGCCCCTCGCATTCCCGCCGACGTTCCTGCTGCGCGCTGCATGGGCCGAATGCGATTAGACAAATGTCACCCGAGTAGACACCGTGGCAGCATGGTGGTGAAGCCGAGCCACAGGAGGAGGGCGAGGAGAAACGAGAAAAGACCCTGGCGAATGACACAACCATATGCAGTTGTGAGTGCCGCAGTCGTGAAACCATGTCTGTTGTGGTGCCCCCATATGGGGCCACGAAACGTGAGAGGGGCGTGCCAACATGGGCGAGGAGTCACATGTGGCCGCACCCCCTGGAGCCTTAGGTGAAGCCCCATCCAGGGCCACGAAATGTGTGAGAGGCGTGCCGAAATGGACGTGTGGTGGGCGGCAAGTGGCATGTGGTCGACCCACTGGTGCCTTTGGTGGAACTCTCCGATGGGACGACGAAACGTCTGAGGGGTGTGCAGAAATGAACATGCGGTGGGCGGGGAGCCGCATGTCGCCGTACCCACTAGGTGGAGCTCCCTATGGGACGGCGGAACTTGTGAAGCGTGTGCAAAAAGGGACATGCGGCGGGTTGGCAGCCGCATGTGGTCGCACTCTCTGAGGCCTTACGTGGAGCCCCCTATAGGGCCACGCAACGTGTGAGGGGTCTGCAGAAATGAACATGCGGTGGGCGGGGAGCCGCATGTGGCCATACCCACTACTGCCTCAGGTGGAGCTTCCTTCTGGGGGCACGGACCGTGTGAGGGATGTGCAGACATGGACTTGGGGTGGGTGGGGAGCCGCATGTGGTCACACCCCATCGGGCCGTACGTGGAGCTTCTGAGGCCACCGAACGTGTGAGGGGTGTACCAACATGGACATGTGGTGGGCGGGGAGTCGCATGTGGCCGCGCCCTCTGTGGCCTTAGGTGGAGCTCCCCATGGGGCCACGAACTCTGCGAGGGGTGTGCAGACATCGGCATGCAGTGGGTGGGGAGCCGCATGCGGCCGCACCCTCTGGGGTCTATTAAGTGGCGCCCCCTGTGGGGCCACGACACGTGTGAGGGCTGGGCATGCATGGTGGGCAGAGGCAGGTTAAGGAAAAATGAGAAAATGATGGAGTAAGGTATGAAGTGCCGTCTCCTCATCGCAAGGCCCCACCCACACACGATGTGTGTGACTACCTACCAGACCACCCCAACCCAACCCGAAGACCCGAATTTCGGGTTGGGGGGGGGGTGCGGGCTTCCTATGTGGTTCTTTACCAGATTCCCCGCCCCCCTCCCCACCACCACTGGGAGCGGAGAGCAAATAGGGACCTTCGCCTTGTGTCGGGTTGGTTTGGTGCAAGGAAGGCCAGTCCACAAGAAATCTTCCACAATAAACCAAACCCTGACACCTCGGGACGTCCATCGACTTTTTGTGTGGGAACGTCACGCTGTTCATAGCAAAACCATCGAAACCCAAGAAACCCAGGGCACCCTGGACGCAAACAGGGTGTGTCTTGGCATGGGTCTCCACTGTAGGTGGTGATGATGGCTGGGGAGAACAGGGAGCAAGTACTGGGGGGAGAGGGCGCCCGCTCATCATCATCATCATCATCATCATCATCATCATCATCATCATCATCATCATCATCATCATCAGCAGCATCATCATCATCACCATCATCATCATCATCATCAGCATCATCATCATTATCAGCATCATCATCAGCAGCATCATCATAATCAGCATCATCATAATCATCATCATCAGCAGCATCATCAACATCAGCATCAGCATCATCATCATCAGTAGCATCGTCATCAGCATCATCATCAGTAGCATCATCAGCATCGTCATCATCATCAACAGCATCAGCAACAACAACATCGCCCAGACGGCCTGCCTGCACGATGGCGTCGGAAAGCCCCTGCAAGGCGTCCGCACGGAACCTTGCGTCCTGCGGGGTCAGCTCTGCCGGCGCGTTGGCGTGTCCTCCGCCCTCCCACCACAAACCAGCCCTCATTCATACACGGCGGTCCGCAGGCCTGCGAACTGGCCTGCCGGCCCTGGCCTGCCCTCCGAGCAACGAGCCTCCTCCTCCTCCTCATCCACTTCCTCTTCCTCCGCCTCGTCCTGCGATCCCCCCCCTGTGACTTTGTTTAGTCCATGCTGGCGTCGTTTTGCTTCGAGCGCGCAGGCTACATCCTGCGAGCTCAAACAATGGCCTAGCTCGGCTTAGTCTGGACTGGCCTACGTTTACGTATTATGCCACTCGTCGTGCGAGTCAGAAATCAGCGCAGCCAAACGTATGTTGGTCTAGCTTCGTTTGTGGTATCCCATTTGTCATCTGGTCGTCTAGGTCCGCTCGGCTTCGCCTTGTTCCGCGATGTATAAGCTACCTGGTAATCAATCGTACATTATCAACCAACGTGTCACCTACCCACCAGGTCATAGTAGCGTCGCAGGGCACGCCATAGTCAAATCAACCAGCTAAGCTGAAGTCAGCCAAGTGGGATAAGCCAAAGAGTGGGGAGGCTAAGCTAAGCTACAATGAGCTGGGCTAAGCACGTGGCTTGACCGAGATCCGCGAGCTAGGTTAAGCTGCGCTAGGCTGTGAGAAACTATGCTACACGAGGTGATCCTGCACGAAGCTTGGCCCAGCGTACCATATCGCATGATCGAAATGACCAGCTCATCTCAGATCACGGCACCCTTGTGCACGGTACTATGACTTAATCCAACATGCATCCAGATGTATGACTTGGATGTTTAGGTTGAACGGCCGGTGGCATTTCTGCCCGAATGCACTTTGAACCTGCCATTGCGCCCCCGCCAACTTAGTCACGTTGGCGGTTGGGTTTAGCGAGAGCGATTGGTTGAGTTTGACAGTTGGACCCGCTGCCTGTGCAATATCAGTATGGAAGTTGGCTGTACGGTTGCTCCCTTCACGCTGCAACGTCCATCGATGGAGTTGATGGCATCGTATACATCCTGCTTGTCTAAGCCTCCACTCTGGTGTGGGCTCTGGCCCAGTATACACTGACTCGACCTGTCCAAGCAGCTGAGCCTGAACTTCGACAGCCTGTGGAGTGGTTCGCATTCAACCGTACGGCCAGGCTGAGATGCATCACGCGCCCGTAGTAGGTCGGGCATGTCCTCCGTCAGGCGGAGTTTGGAGGAAAGTAAAGAATAGCCAAACATATCCAAGCATAGCCAAACCATGTTAGAACCCGGACGATATTTTGACTATTTCTGAATATTTCCCTGTAGGAAGACATGCCCGATTCGATGCTCGTATGATGGCAGCGGATCTGGTCTGTTATCATGTCAGGCAGCGGCCGTTACCAAAGGAGACGAGGGGGGAGCGGCGGGGAACGTCAACGCTGGAACGGGGTGGGGCACGCCAGGGTGGGGGCGCTCTGCGATCGCCACAGTGTGCGCGCGAGCACCAGCATGAGGGGTGGGAGGAGGGAGGAGGGAGGAGGGAGGAGGGAGGAGGGGGAGGGAGGAGGGGGAGGAGGAGGGAGGAGGGAGGAGGAGAAGGAGGAGGGAGGAGGGAGGAGGGAACGAGGGAGGAGGAGGGAGGAGGAGGGAGGAGGAGGAGGAGGAGGAGGAAGAGGGGAAGGGGGGGTGGTCCAGCGCCCCCCCCCACACGTGCGATCGCTACTGTGCTGGTCACGACCGCTACGCGCCAGAAGGATCGACAAGATCCGCCGACCCTGTCTGCGCATGTGAGGGGCGTACCCGTTTGCGTCGTCGTCGTCCTCGTCGTCGCCGTCGCCGCCTCCCCCCTGTGCCTGTCTGCGGGCCGTCGTCAACCAAACGTCCCAGCCAGAGAGCAATCGACGAACGTAGTCGAGGCAGAGGTAATCCCCTTCCCTGTGAAGTCCTCTCCCGCCCAGAGGGGGGGGGAGGAGGGGTCCACGGGATGTGACCCCCCGCCGCGTGGGGGAGGACCCCTCCCTGGGAGACAAGTTCCTTTCGATATCATGCCTCCCCGACGCCTCCAGAAGATGGCTGGATAACCAATGTTCTCCACATTGGCTGTCCAGAGTTTGTGCTCATAGCCTGGTGCCCTAACCGCTCTAAGCACATCCTGTGTGCTACCCGACAAGGCACGGTACGCCGTTTTCGATATGAGCTGACGTCCCTTTCGGTGGCACGAAACACAGTAATGCCACACCCCACGGGCCCACACCGCAATGCGCGGGCGGGTGGCAGGCAGGGGCGGGGGCGGGGGTCGTGGCACCCCCCGAAGGGATCCGCACAGCTCTTTCGTGGGCGGCCAAGCGTCTAGGATTTCGAGCATTGCTTTAGCATCACTCTTGAACTGATGGGTGCATTCCTTATACACATCACGTCCTGACCCGTTATTCTCGAGCGCCGCCTCGTTCGACTTGGCATCGGCGTGGGCGTTCCCTCGGATCATCGATAGATCCTGTGGCGACGAAGCGTCAGACTCAATAAAATTATCCCGGCAAAGCAACCTAACAGCGATGTAGGAGCATATCTGGAAGCATTCCCCTTAAGATTCGGATGAGAATCCAGTTGTAGAATTCTGCTGTTCTCGCAGTCGTAGTCGCATTTGCGATGACAGTCGCAGTGGCAGCGGCAGTCGCAGTCACAGTCACAGCCTCAGCCTGCCTCAGCATCAGCCTCAGCCTGCCTCAGCCTCAGCCTCAGCCTGCTTCAGCCTCAGCCTCAGTCTGCCTTCAGCCTCGGCCTCAGCCTCCGCCTGCCTCAGCCTCAGCCTGCATCAGCCTCAGCCTCAGCCTCAGCCTGCCTCAGCATCAGCCTGCCTCAGCCTCAGCCTCAGCCTGCCTCTGCCCCAGCCTGCTTCAGCCTCAGCCTCAGTCTGCCTTCAGCCTCGGCCTCAGCCTCAGCCTGCCTCAGCCTCAGCCTGCATCAGCCTCAGCCTCAGCCTCAGCCTGCCTCAGCATCAGCCAGCCTCAGCCTCAGCCTCAGCCTCAGCCTGCCTGCCTTCAGCCTCAGCCTCAGTCTGCCTTCAACCTCGGCCTCCGCCTCAGCCTGCCTCAGCCTCAGCCTGCATCAGCCAGCCTCAGCCTCAGCCTGCCTCAGCCTCAGCCTGCCTCAGCATCAGCCTGCCTCAGCCTCAGCCTCAGCCTGCCTCAGCCTCAGCCTCAGCCTCAGCCACAGCCTGCTTCAGCCAAAGCCTCAGTCTGCCTTCAGCCTTGGCCTCAGCCTCAGCCTGCCTCAGCCTCAGCCTGCTTCAGCCTCAGCCTCAGCCTCGGCCCGCCTCAGCATCTGTGTATGGGGTTGAAGTACAAGTGTACAGAACCCCTGGTCCGTTGGTAGAGAGATGGAGGGATAGATGGATATCTTTCCCTCCCACGCGGCCAAGGTACGATCGCTCCAATTCAGTACCTGAGCCCAAACGGCCAGGTGCGGGAGAGGTAAGGATAAGGAGTATATATGAGGGTATTACACGGGTTCCTTCCACACCCCCCGTCCCGAATCCCGCCCGTGAAGGCAGGACTCGGGAACAGAGGATAGGAATCCGTAACCTCTGAACTCCTTTAGTCCTTAAGTCAGAAAGGCAGCTGAGGCGTAGAAAACAGCGAAGCCACAGCTGCAAAGTGAGGTAAAAAGAGATACCCTAAGTCCCCCTTTCATCCCCGGGCGCACTTTGGCGCCCCCTCGGTGCGCCCCCCAAAACGCTTCGGCACTCGAGGGAGGGGAAGAATGAGACAAGGGTAGGCGGAGAAAGTAGATCTGAGCATCAAGGCAACATGCAATCTGCCTCGCAAGATTTGCGAGGCAGGTGCTGCCACCAGCAAGCAGATTATTCTCGACGCAATGTTGTTCAAATTGGTAAAATATGCATGCGAAGATCGTGCTGACGAACACAATCTTGACATGAAACACAAGTCTGCCTAAAAAGTAAATGTGTGCTAAGATCGCGTCGACGAGCACGTTTCTGGAAAGAAACGCAAATCTGTGTAAAGCAAGTGTCTGGCCAGACAAAATGTCGCGTTGATGAACACGAAAAGAGATGTATAAAAAATCTGGTTGGCGACTCCCGTTGGCGTTGCTCCTTAGGAGGCTGCCTCGGTGATCGCAAAAGGCATATATATGTGTGCACGGCCACTTGTTGGAATGATTGAAGTGGCCTAATAGAATATATTAGCCACCGCTCAAGGCGAACTTTGATGAAAGGAAGTTCTGCTCTTGAGCAATGGGCCTTGCGGCCGACTCACTACGCGTCGCCGTCCTTGTAGAACCTGCGGCCCCACGCCCTCTGGCCGTTGCACGTCGCGTAGCTTGTCGTAAACGTTTCCCAAGTTGTCCTCGGGATCCAGTTGCGGAACCAATCGTTGTACGTGATATCCTGGATGTACACATACTCGTCGTTGTTGATCGCAATGTAGATCCAATATTTGATGTAGTAACTCCAGTATCGAAGACCCCAATCGCTGTCTTCGAGATTGTGGCGCCAGTAAGCAGCGTAATCAGATGTACGTGCTCTCTTGGCGCGCGGCATCGCGGGCGTGTAGTCCTCCGCGCCTGAGGCGCTGGATGCAGCAGCGTCGCCAGGAGCAGGGCGCGGCGGCGGGCGCGGCGGCGGCCGCGGCTCCATGGCGTCATCGGACTGTTGGGATTGTGTATCGGGATCGGTTCTCATCCCTGTACTACCCCCCCTTTGGTCGGTGTGTGACGGATCGAGGGAGCCTATCAGTTCGTTGGCAATCGCGGCAAGCTTGCGCTGGGTGAACTGTTCACGGGTTCCGTCCCTTCGAGGGAGAGAAACCGTAATCAGTCCGCGCGCCTGCCGCGTCTGCCTGTCAATGCGTCCCTCGTTCAGCCACCACTTTCTCCGACCAGCCTGTCCTGTCCTAATGCTGACGTCAAGGATGTCCCACGCGTCGCGCATGTCCTCGACGGTCCAGGGCTTCTTGCCGACATTCACGCGGGCACCTGTCATCTGATGATGGAACTTGAGGTCGTTGAGAAAGCGTTGTATGAGATTGGCGAATGGGTAGTACAGAGGTCGGTCGTCCTCGGATTCGCCCATTAATCTGCATTCGTGTGCAGGCGGGCGACCGGCTTCGACCCACTTCTGATACCTCTTTTTGGACGTATTGGCCAATCTCCGCAACTGATCTTTCTCTGTGCCTATGTGCGATCGCGCACCCGTCATAATGACGTGTGCGCCATCCTTCATGTATCTCGCGACCTGGTCCTCGGACAACGTCGTCTTGATCCAGTTCGTCAACTTCTGCAGGTACGCGAGATCGCTCTGTGTGGCGGTGCTCTTACCTGTGGCGCCTACGGCCACAGTGTATTGCCAACATATATCACAGAGTGTGCCGTCACCTGTGACAATCCCGAGGGACAGATCTCGACCGCAATTGTGACAGAGCGGTATGGGATGCAAGATCGTCTCGGGGGCCCCTGCCGAAGTCAGGTGATCGCGGGATCCCCAGCGGGTGTCCTGACCGCGAGCGAGGCTCTGACCGATCTGATTGATCGCCTCACGATTGATCTCGGTGTTCGGTCTGGAAGCGATCGATCTGCTTAAACCCTCGATCTCGATCCGAGACAACCTTTCCCCTGGCAGTCCTTTGTACTCTATCTTGATGTTGTCGGTATCCTCAGTACCGCCATGGCATACGTTCTCCTCACGAAGACGGCGAGCCTGCTTCTGCAAGGTAGCCTCGTTGTCGCCCTCCTCGCGCTTGAGTCCCGTCTGCTCGGCTATGATACGTACCATAGTTTCCTGATCGGGAGCTGCAGAGGCAACACTGCCTGGGTCCTGGGGAATATCCTGCTCAGCGCCTTGCTCTCGAGGCGCAGCAGGTGTTTCCACCAGCTCTTCCCATACAGGAAAATCTGGATTACCGTACGTCGCAGTACAATTTTTAATAGGTCACGCAATGCCTGAAGTGCAGGATGGTTGTCATGGATGACTTCCTTGGCGAAATCTGGTAGTTCCACAATACTATATTTCAAGATGTTCTGGTATACTTTGGAAATCCATTGAAAGATGCCTGTGGTCGACTCCTCGATAGTCTCTGGGTCGAGGTAGTGTACCAACTTTTTGAAGAAATGATCTGCACCACAATTGGGTAAGTCACGTGCCCACTTGTGGGTATGATTGTAGTTCAATTGATATGACTCCGCATTCCATGCTTTCGATCCAAATCGAATTTCAAATTGTAAATGTGACTGAATTTTGTCCATTACGATTCTGCCTGCGCCACTGTGTAGCTCGATGATCTGCTTCATCTTGATCATAGGCGAATCCACCAATAACGCCGATGTCCAACAATACACGCGGCAATCATCAGACTGTCTAATCCATCTTGAATCCTCGTCGGGGTCGTAATCTGGATGGTCAAGGAAATTTGATGGCGGATCAATGATGTTATCGAGGATGCGTGCCTCAATCTGCTCTTATGCTTGGATGTCTGCCGAGAGGTCTGCTCTCATGTTGTCGTTCGCAGCTTTCCCATCGGCAGTAAGAGCGATATTTGATACGTCCACGATTACGGTGATCAGTGGATCATGCGATGATGCTGCACCCCGTCGAGGAAATTCGCCCGTCTGAGCGTTGTCCTCGGCAGGTGTGGCCACCAGCTCGTCTGGATCAGGTGTCCGTGGAGCGGGCCTGCTTGGTGGTGTACGCGGAATACGTGGTCTATGGATGCTAGGCATTCCAAGGTATGGTAAGCTGCCGCTAACCTTGTGCTGTAGTATCTCCTCGCTGCATGGTGTCGGGCCTTTCAGGACAGTCTCCATCCATGTTGGATCGATGGCGTGTTCTTCGATACGAATCGGTAATGCAAATACGACGCCCTTGAGGGGCATGCTTTTGTCATTACCAGATATTTACCCATCGTAAACCGTAGTTGAGAATAGGTACTTGTACCGCAAAGAACTTGTCGAAGATGCCGAAATGGATGATTGGACCATATATGTGTCCCTTGGACAAGGCAATCTTGGTAGTGTGATTGCCTTTGGGCCAGTGGTTGTCGTAGTGGAAGCATTTGATAGAGCCCCAATTCTTAATGACGATGAAGTCGCCCATTCGAACATCGTTAAATGCAGGACGACGATCCCAATCTGTTTGCATGATCTTTGATGTGATTGGTCGAAGAGCTTCACGACAATGTGACAATGCAATTAACCATTATTTATCATCTGCTTTGTGATTGGTCTCCTGAATCATAGCGCGTACTATTTGCTCATCCAAGGCGTCCTCTGCGGATGTACGGCCAGCAGGGGTTTCCCCCGGCCTGGCCGAGGGTGCTGGTGCTGGCGTCGTCCTTGGAGGCTCCATGTTGTGGTCGGGGTCGATAGGTGCCAATCCAGGTGGGTCGTCAATAAGTTCTCCAGGGAGGCAGGCGCAAATCTCGTATTTGCTCAATGGCTCTCTGGCTGCCAATGGCGGGTAGTCCCATGGGTCGCCATCTGGCCACAACTGCTGGCCATGCATGTGGTGTGGTTTGAGGCGGCGAATTGCAATAATTGCCGCAGCGGGTACCACGTCCTCAGTCATGATAGCGCCCTGAGCACCCAACCAAAATCTGCAACCTGCTTTTGTGGCGATTTCCATGTTAATCACCAGCTCGACTTCGTTCTTGTAGCTGTTGAACTTGTACGATTCCACTGAAGTATGTGGGTTCTTTTGAACATTGTTCACATATGTGCTAGAAATGAAGAATGCCTCAGATCGTTGCGATGGTTTGTAATTTCTGTCTCTCTGAGAATGTGGTTCAACATATCCAGGAATGATCCCTGTCTTCAATATGTTCTTCCAGGCACGGGATGCTGTGCCATGATGGAGATACTTGACATCTGTCCACTGTAGGCTCTCCCATCCCATATTCCATGGCTTAGAAGATGGGTTGACACAACTGTGACCACCAACGCACCGAATAGCAATGACGCTGTTCCAGTCAAAAGTACTGGGGTCACCTCCTTCAGGGATCGGCTTGGCATATATCTCGAGTCTGTTTTTCTGCGGGTCAATATGCTTCTGGAACGCACGAATAATGAATATCGGATAGTAGTCGTTCCAATCGGTGTATCCATCATTTTCACCGTCTTTCTTGAAATGTGCCACTGCCGCTTCCATGGATGGTCCATTGTGTCTTTCTTTGCGATCTCGGAATTTCCATTCGACCATTTCTTTAAATGATTTCCAATTGCTTGGAATCTTCCAATCATTCTTTGTTGTTTTCTCCCAGATATTAATACGTCTGTCATGAAATTGGTTGTTCCAAAACTTCTTGTAGTGAATATCATGGCGGAACATGGTCGTGATGTCTTTGCTCATGTATTTGCTTGTCCCCAGCCATTCTTCATCAATTAGCTCAGGACCAGAACGTACATCGTCGTAATGTGGTAATGGTATCCATTTCCACTCTGGGAAACAACCAGATTGTGCAATGTCAGGCGCATGAGCAATCACACTATCATCATGCAGTAGCTGCTCGTACCACTCCTGGTCTCCCATGCAGGCAAATCCATTGGTCGCACTCGTGCCCCGCAACATTGGGCACATGTATGGATGGTCATCTTTGACGCCTGCTTGTAGCTTCCATTCGCGAATAGTGCATGAGTTGTCGAAGATCCCGATCTTGCTGGTATCCTCGTGCATGGAACGCTCACAGCTGTCCTGCCATGACAATATATTCATCCCATGTGGAGAAGGCTCCTCCTCGGCAGGATTTGCCCCCAGCTCCATTGCCTCAAGGTCGGTGCCGTCGTCAGGGATCGGTACCGCCTCAGCTTTTGGGAGCTGATCTGCTGGTTGTTGTTCTGCTTTAGGCTCTGGAGTCGATGGTTGCGACGTTTTTATCGATTGCGGTCCAGGTTGCAGTGGATCAGGCAATGGGCCTGGTGGGGCTGGCTGTGCTGTGTCATCAGCTGCCTTCCATACGGATGTAGGAACACCAGGGTCATGACCCAAAGCAACTCGATCCAGTGCATTCTGCTTGAAGAATGTTTTGCATGCCTCGATGTTCTTCTCGTTCTCGGCAGCTGGGCCGATGCGGTGAGAAGACAATCTGTTTTCTTCTGCAATGATTCTTGATTTGGTCGCATTATCGTCTCCATCCAAATCTTTGATCTGATGTAAGAATTGCTCGAATACAACCCAAGTAACTGCATGTGCATCTTCAACAGTTTTGACGATCTTGGGTTCTAGAAGTTCATCTTTCTCAAGAGAATGCCAAGACGCCCAAGCCCCAGGGCATTCTTTGATCAACAGCATAAGGTACTGGAATAAGTCGTTGTATGCAATAACCCATGGATCATTATCAGGAAAGGTTTGGTCAGGATCGCCAGGGTCAGGTGCTGGCGTACGCGTCGACCTTCCAGGAGTCGGCTCAGTGGTGTCGCCCGTCTCGGCAGGCAGTGATGCCCGCAATGTGCCCTCGGCACATGACGCCATCCACGCACAATGAGCCATCTCGTTTGCCGTCTGTGTCATCAATGTTGTGAGGCTGAGGTCTCTTTTCCATTCGTTTGTCAACTTTTCTCTGAAGTCGAGGGCTGCCATGATTTCTTTGGCCTATGCGTAGGCCTGGTTGTCCGTGACAGCAGTCAGCAGGGGCGGCCTGAATGGATATGGCTGAGAAGGAAGAGACTGTATCAAGGCGCAAAAATTGCGATAGCATACTGCGTCGCAGAATTGCGTTGTAAACATTGCCATGTTATGGTTGTTCTGTTTGGCGTGCCAAGCCTGTGGGGTAACCCTGTTGTACGTATCCACCCAATGGTCGGATGGAAGAACAGTGATACCACGGTTCTGCATGATAGTGATCAAGTCGCTCGTGTGGTGATCAAAGTTCGGGTGTACGCCCCATTGCGCTGCTTTTCCAGGTCCCATGACCGTGGGGCAGCGGAAATACTGCATCACATCGACAAAACGTGATACGTCCACGAGCACGTGCACGGGCATGAGCGTCGGGACGCCGCCCTCACATTCCATCTTTTGGAGCTCGTGTACGTTGGTAGGAGCACGACTGTGATGTCGGCGCATGTCGATGGTGTTCTGTCCAGGATTGGCACATGCGATGTCGTTCGCGCTCCATACTACCATGGCATTGAGTCCCCTGTGATAGTGTCTTTGTTTTATGGATGATGGGAAATCATTGGCCCAGTATTCCCAGATGGTCTCGTTCAACTCGCGCCACTTCTTAATGGAAGCGCTGTCGCTTTGAAACATGAGGCCTCTGGCTTCGCGGATCTTCCTGATCATGTTGCGCTGCTCGAGGGTGTTCTCAAACTGATTGTTGAGAAGAGCGTTGATACGGCTTTCCTCTTTCTCGAAACGTTGCTTGCGTAGTTCCTCCATCCCGTATCGTGCGCCTTCATAACCAGCTTCAGGCAAGAGAACGCAATCTTGACCAATCGGCGTGTCATTTTGTCTGAACCATTCCCTGTAATTGCCAAAAGAGAATGCCCACATCATGATGTCGTCGCGGATCATGGTCGACAGGTGCTCTAGAGTAGCGCCGCCCATGTATTCCGCGCGGTTAAGGCATGGCATGAATAGCGGTACAAGAGCAGTATTCGATGCTTTGGCGAGGTCGATTCTCTTCTGGGCAGTGTTGAGCTCGTCGATGCCGAAAGTGGGGTACTTCTTGTGGTTTGCACCCTTAGTCCCTTTCTTCGGATGCATGATCCATGTTGAGTCAGTGTATAAGTTGGTCCATTTGTACGCGTGACCCGACGGCCCAAACGCATGATGTAATAGTAGTCCCAAGTCCTCTTGTATGAGGGAGTGCCACCCATTGTCTGATAATAGGGTAGAAACCAAGCGACCATCACAAAAGGCACTGTATTTTGCGTGGTCCAGCTCAAATGGGTCAACATCATTGCCAGGAGTCAGGCCAGGGTCATTCGAACCCATCTGGTCAGCAACTTCGCCGAAGAAGTCGTTGCCCTCGTTGTATGGTGTCCAACGGTAGGTACGCTCTGTATCTTGTGGATCGTCCAATATCGCCACCCAACCATTCGGATGGTCGGATGGTGTTGCCACCGTCTTGGAGTTTGATCCGATACTTCCAAAGCCTCCGCGCGCAGTCAACCATGTAGTAAGCTTGCGGCGGAACTTCTTTGTTTGGGTAAGGTCGGACAATGCTCTCGTGTTGGTGACCAAGTTATCTTCGACGATGTGACCGATGTGTCCAGATGTATCCGATGTCCTGGCGATGCCAGGTGGACGAGTAGGTAGTTTGGCCATTGCGCGATCAATTTTAGGAGCATAGCATGGCGTTACCAAGCCATTCTGGTATACATCGGATGGTGCACTCAGACCATTGTTGTAATATCTTTGCGTATCCGTAACGCTGTCCTCAGTGTATTGTCCCAGAACTGCACTGCCAATTTTGGACCAATCGTTGCGAATCATCATCCACTCCGTCTTCAGTATGATTGTAGTAAAGTTTGATGGTGGACATTTGCGGTCTGATCCTGGGATCGTCGCATTCAAATGATCATGTAGTCCACGAACACTGTCTTGTACTGAAGGATTACGATTGAAAAGGCTGGAAATCATACACATAGCACGCATGAATGATAGCCACGGCGTAGCTGTGAACGTGTTGTACTCGTAGTTGGCGTTGCCGCCGACGGATCCACTCTCGGTGCTGGCCCATTTCTTAGCCTCGACGGACGCGAAGCGGGCAAGTTCACGAATAGAGGATTCGTCGGGTACGCGAAGATCATATTCTCCGCTCCGATCGGCACGCCGTTGATGTATGTATATGTAACCATCTTCGGGATCACGGGGACGACCAGTTTGAGCGTGGCACGCGAAGCCCACGCGGTCATCGTCTCTGGCGTTCGGGTCGTACTCCTTGTCGTAGCCGATGGGCCAGCCGACGAGGTTGAGCGGCTGTGCCTGATCCATCTCGTGGATGGAGGGGTCGGGATTAGAACCGATCTCACTTACTTTCGCCTCGCAAGCGGCAAACAGGATGCTTGTAAGCTTTGCAGCTCGAGTCGTAAAATTGCTGCTGTGAGAACGAATAATCAATGTCCTAACTCTCTCTGCATCTCGTTGAGGTGAGGGAGGATGGCGGGGATGTCTGCCGTGCGGTGAACGTGCGCGTGAGCGAGGTGTGCGCGACGCAATATCTGCGGCTGGTACGCCAATGTGGTACATGCATGCACATAGTCCCTCGTGACTAGCTTGCCCAACACACTGAAATCCGCATTCTGATCCTACATCGCCCCATCTTTCTTTTTCCGTCAGCAATATCTTGCATATTTCTGGGCATCCATTCAATTTAGGAGGTTCCGCTTCATGAGGTAAACCATCGGGCCTCCGAGGCCCTCGTATCGGCGGACACTGTATCGGAGTGACAGGAAAAATAAGCGAGTGGTCCAAGAGGTCCTTCCAAAGGTCTGCTTTCTTGGTCTCGAAATGTTTGGTCATCATATCTGCGATCTGCTCTTTTGTTCCTACATATTTAAGCTCGATATGTTCAATTTGGCATGTTTCGCATATCCAATCCAGATTGATACGATGAGTACGATGAAGATGACGACGTGCTGGTGTACGTCCTTTTTGGACAATTTTGATAACGGCCTGGTTATCCTCCAGGACGATGAGACGTACTTTGGGTGCACTGATCTCTGGAGCTGGCTCTGGATCCACGTGTAGTACGGTACCTTCATGGGATATTGTACGTCTCTTTGGAGTCGTAGGTAAATCCGTATTTAGCGGTAGTTGCCTACGGCTAGGAGAAGATCCCCGAGTAGGGGGTGCCTTGCGAGGCGATGGTTTACGCTTTTTTTTGGCTGCCAATGTAGGACACATCGCCGGGTCAACGTGTCGATGGCAACTCAGGCATGTATTCTTCTCTTTGCATGTTTTGGCTACTCCAACCACGGCTCCCCAGAATGATAGTAGTGGTAACCCTTCCAGTCGTAGTGCGGAATCGAGAGCAACAATCTCCGATTCAGTTGATGAATGTGAAACATCCGTTTGTTTCTTACATGCAGCGTTGACTGGAAAGAACGCATTGGGTCCAACAAGCGCAGCAAAAACACCGGTAGTGGATTTGGATGATGTAATGCAATCAGCGAACGAGGCGTCAGTGAAGAGCATGATGGATAACTTGTCTGACGAATCGCCTATCCATCCGTGTAAGCAATGTGTACGCGTCGTTTTGATGTAGCATATCAACCGATGTAGACGTTTGTCACATGTAGTATTCCATTTGGTAATTTCTCTGGCCAACATACATACCGGATGTAGAAGATCGAAACGACAGCAACGTGCCAAGTACAGGATCTTCATTAGTACACTTGCCGCGTCCTGGCCGAGAACGCCCTCGTCTGAATAGTCGGACTCAGTGAAGGAGGTGTCCTCGATGCCAGGGGTCTCTGCGTCGGGTAGATCATGGTATGTGGCGGGTATGGTATTGGTAGAAGTTGTGTCGACCGATTTTGCTGGGCTGGATGATCGTGGCCGTGCGTTGAGCACACTGGTAGGTCTGGCGACCGACCCGGAGGAGGATGGCGATTTGGATCGCGAAGCCCTCGGCGAGTCGGATCGTTTCCGACGTGACCCTGTTCCCTGGGCGCGCTTGGAGGCGCATTCCAGGTACCGCTCAATGCACTGATCTGTAAAACCAAGCATGTCATGTCGAATACCACGAACGTGTTTTGCCGTATTGTAATCTTTCTCGTTGTGTGCAGGTAGCATAGGGCGTATTGTGGACATTCTTTTGTCGAAGATGCTCTGCGGTACATCATATGCTTGTTGTCCACAACCCAAATATTGTGAGTATGGAGTAGGTGGATCCAAATCGATACCGCTTTTGCGAATATAATCCCAGCCAGTCTGTAGATTATGAGCTGGGCCGGCCAATTTAAAATCGTCCACATATACTGAAAGTATCAATCCCAGTTTGTGTGTCTCCATACGCATTCCCATCCTGAAATAGGCTCGAAACCGACGCTTTCCAAGCATGTACGGCATTTTCGTTCCCAAAAGACACCTGCGAGAGGGTGTCCGTATAGTGCCAATCGCAATCGGCACACTGGGTTATTGTATTTTGACCATGATGTCGGTTGTCGCCATTTAGGTATAGTAATCCAAGTATCAACTGGATCAATTCGTCCGTCGCCGTATAATAATGCCTGCGTGTAAGCTCCAGGTGCGTCACTTTGCTCTCCCGCATATTGCGGTAATAACGCAGTAGCATCGCAAAGTTTGGAAGCCTCTATATGCGAAGCACTGGAAGCGGCGTCGGCGAATATGGCGGCCAAACCAGTTTCATCTTTGCCTGTATTGCCCTGAACCACCACTCTGCCCTTGAATTTACGTAGATCAGGAGGAAGTTCCTCATGTTTGACTGAAGATAACTCCAAGATGTTGAAGAAATGCACCTTTGTTCCATTGCGGATAGCTTGTGACTCAATATCAGCTTTTTCTGCAACAGTCTCCAACATCCATGTTTGTTTCTTTTCCAATCTCTCGTATTCTTTTCGTAGGGCTTCTTGTGCACGTGGTTCTGCGGCAACTTCTTTCTTACTCAGGTTTCTGGTAACTAATGCTGGGCGTGACCATGTCGAATCTGGTATTTTATCTCTGTGTGCCGGCGTGTAGTTGGTCTCACGTGGCATGGTTGGTATTACTACCGACTGGGTGAACTTGCGTATAAGCGGGTTCAAAGTCCCAAAGTCGGTTCCCTCATTATCCACAAATACCAAAGCACGTTCTTCTCCATCGTGCTGTTGTGGTAGTTGACGGTAGTATAGTACCGTGGTAATGTCACGTGGCCCACCAGGTAATTTGGCATACAGTATTTCTTTGTTTGTCACGCCTTTGACATTCTCATCGCGGATGACGTCGCCATTGTCAGTGTCGTATGTAATCCGTCGTTCCACAGTATTCCAGGTTGGTCCGCCTGATGTAGTAGTACGGAAATTGTTGACCTGTTTATCCTGTCTTGTCCACACTCTCAATGCGGCACGATCACGAATCTCACGAGCTCGTTTAACGTCGTTGGCGTAATCGATCTCTTTCTTTTGCTGTCCACGAGAAAGTGTTTTCCAATGCTCGGGAAGAACGTGATCAGGACGTGTAGTAGTCTGCACACGTGTCTCGCGTCCACGAACCACCATTTTGCCGTCTGGCGTCATTTTTGGAAGCTCATAGAACTGTATCGTGCCTGTCCATGGCTCGCTCAACTCCCTGTGGTCGTTGGCGCTAACACCATCCCAAACATCTCGGAAGTTACTTTCGCCTTCGAAAGTAGAAGTTGTTTTGAAATCTCGTGTCACGTCGAGTTGGTCAACAGGTACAGGTATATTCATGACGTCGTCCGTCGGGATGAACAGTTTCTTTCTTGGTGTACGAATGTGTCTGATGACGCAATATCCACGCTGTTCCCAGTAGTCTGGCTCCGGCGCTGGTGCAGCAACTTCAGAAGCCGATGTCTGAATATCAACAGCGTTATCTTCCGTTGTCATCATAGACGGATCATCCCATTCTTTAGGGTAGGAAAGTGGAGGATCAGGCACTGGCTTGTCACCCAAGGGGCGAGAAGTAGATGCCTTCACCTCGTCGCGTGCCTCAGGGTTATGATGTCGTAGAGTACCATCTTTCACGGGGTAGGTGAACTTGCCATCAGGGATGATGATGTCTTTGACTCTGTGCACATGACACAGTTCACCATCAGGATTCTTGGCGTATGTAGCCGTGTCCAAAACAAGGTAGTCACCTGACCATCGTCCACCAGAGTGTAAGTGGTATCCCATGAATAACCCTTCCCGAGTGTTTTCTTTAAACTGTGCAGTCTCGTTATTAATCTCGGGGTTGAGGCATTTCCAAAATATCCGAGCGCCGAATGGTTTGCAGTGCCCAGGAAAACTTTCGCCAAATCTTATTTCATGGGCTGTCTTTTCTGCATGCTCCTCGTTGAGGGCAGCGACGCCCGTGGATGTATGCACAAAGTTGTGTCCACAGCAAAAGGCTTGCATGGCCTCTTTCCACCATTCGTGTCCCAGACCAGACATCTGTAACACAGCTCTGGTACCAAGAATGACAATTTTGACAACGCGCTCAATCAATCCATTTGTCTGTGGACGATGTGGCGTACTCGTGTCGTGTCTCCATCCCAGTTGGCGGCAAGCTTTCTGAAGCTCTCCAGAGTTATCTGTGTAGATATGCTTCACCTCATCGTTCGCGGCGATGAATTGTTGAAAGGATGCCTTTGTGGTAGCTGCGTCTTTGTGTAGCGCTGGGTAGGCCATGAAGATGCCAGTATATCTGTCAAGGACAACAAGTGCATATTTGTCGCCATGTTTGTCCGCGGCATCGTCTTTGGCCAGCACGATATGGTCGGCAGTTAGAGCCTCACCGAACTTCTTCGGGACAAAAGCCTCGTGGGCGTTTATCCTGCTCGGTGGGGTCTGCCGGTGGATGTGGTTTGCGCTGTCGTCTACACGGGGCATTCTGTGCCATCGTACGAGAACAGATCTCACAGTCAGGATGTTTTGGGCTGTGAGTAATGTAATACATCGGGTCGATCGGTTTCTGCTGTCTGTTGGGTAGAACTCGATCGTTGTCTGGATGCGTTCGTGTGGGTGTTTCTGTCGGTATGTCGTTGTCTGCTTGAGCTATATCGAACCCCCCGCATTGTGGAGGAGAACACTGCGTCTGAGACGTAGGCGAGTCGGTGGTTGTGTCCACGTTGGGCTCGTCTGTTCTTGTGTCGGGAGGTTCTTCGACCGTGATGGTCCGTGCTCCTCCTCCCTCTCCGACATGTGGTCTCTTGGGGCAGGTCCCTATGTGGGGTCGTAGCTCGTCTGCAGTGGTTGGTTGCTCTGTAGTTTTGCAGCACCAACAAGTGTCGTTACAGCGGGCGGATGAACGCTTTCGCTGACGACGGCGGGGTGCTGACGAAGTGCATAAACGTGGTGGTGGTATCCGTGTTAAGTCGTCGAGTCGTAACTCTGGCACTCGATTGTTGACTGGAATCTTATACCATTGGCCCCCCGGATCCTGAAGCATGTAGCCCAGCTCAGGACCCCAAAGCTGTCGAAAGCCATCAACCTCAATCAATTTTCCAACTGATAGTAATGATGGGCAGTCTGGTAAAGCAAGGGCTGAACTATGCAGTCCAACCTCGGGTAGCCGTATGTCGTAGTGCTCGTTGACGGTACGATCACCATTTGCAGTTTCCAGAAAATGCTCTTCGCGAATAGATATGCGATCCGACTCGGTCTGCGTAAGTTCATGTTTTCCCTGAATATGATGGGCAGATCCACTGTCAAGAACCCAAGACCTTGTCAATGCTGCAGTCGAACGTGGAGGGTCGACTTGCTCTGTCGTTGTCGTCGTCTGGGCAGTCTTGGATGACTGCTTGACAGTGTCGTCATGCTTTCGGATCGCAGTTGGTGTGGCCACCGACTCTTTGTTGTGTCGGTAGTCGTACAGTTCGTCGTACCATAGTTGTGCCTCTTTTTGACAATCTCGCAAGGCCTCTGCACTATCGTCCCACCATTTTTGTGGTAATGGATCTGGTACTTTGACGATGTCACCCTCATTCGGCAGCTCTTTCCATCTGTCCAGTCTGGCTCTGCCAGATCTGGTATGGAAGTAGTAGTCCACGTTGCGTACGTCGAAGCGTATCCGACGACGTATCTTGGTAGATGTCGCTGTGGCCTTAGTGTTGGCCACGAGGGTCTTGTCACGGATGACGTAACTGCGGTCTGAACGGCGTGAACGTCTAAAGTTGGCAGGAGAACGTGCTCTAGTGTTGGGAGAACCACGGGACGATCCGCAGCTCGGATACCGCTTGCCACGTCCTTTGTCACTACCATATGATCTATCACGGCCGCGTGGACTGCCGCGTCCGCCGCCACGATTGCCCCGTCCTCGGGAGGTAGATCTCGAAGATCTGTCGTAACGACTTCTCGATTGGCTGCGAGAGTCTTGGGACCTCCTGGATGTCGAACGGGATCGGTCGTATTGGCGTCGGTTGTCACGTCCCTGTCGTGAATCGCTTGCGTAGCGAAACCCCCCGCGTTGTGAAGACCGTTGGCTTCCTGATCCGCGGGATGGTGATCGGCCACGGCTGTCCTGGCTGGAAGTCCGTGGTCGACTCGGGCTTCGTTCAGGAGTCTTTGCACCAGGTGCGAGATGAGCGTATTTGCATTTGTCGCCTTTTGTGCACTTGTTCTGTGCGAAATCCTTGCACTGTGCGACGTGCGGGTAGTTACATTTATCACCTCTGGTACATGTGTCGCGCTTGGCAAAATCGAAGCAGAATGGCCTTGATGCCGGCTTCTTGTGATTCGCAGGAGTGGACATACTACGGCGGGGGTTGCCACCAGCCGTTGATGTTCTGGAAGATTTGTTGTTCTTCCAATCCCTGGAATATGTATGTAAAGCCTTGCATCGTTCACCGTTGCGACAATTGCCTTTCTTCCATGCAGCGCACACGTTGACCTAAGATCGTGTCTCGTGTTCGTACCGTAGCTTGTTTTGATTTTTCTCCAATTGTTTAATCTCCAGTATGTCCAGGACACGCTGTCGAAGCCAACCGTAGGTACGATTCGGGTCGCTCATCTTCATGCGCTGGTACTCGTACATGTCTTGTTTCATCCATGCATGTCTACGAATCTGCGTGCGAAATAGCGATTCCAATATCTTTGGATCGGGTACTTCTCGGCATTCCAAGAGTAAGGCGTCCCAATCGGTAATGAAACGTTGCAAATCTTCGTCTCTCATCCTCAGTTCTTTAAGGCGCTCGAAATCGTGCAGATCGTCGTCAACGTCTGTCACTTTGTAGGACTGTAGGATATGCCAGTATATCTGGCGTCCTTTGAGCATGCGTCCTGCTTTGTGCTCTCTGGCCTCGATGAGCCTGATTTGGTAGCGTAAGTCTGAGGATAAGATGTCGCTCAAAGCAGTTGCGAGTTTGCAATCGATGCTCTCAAAGTCTCCACTGTCTTGTAAATCCTCGAATGTACATTCGGGCTGTTCTGCCACGCATAGGAAGGCGCATGCTTTGGATGGTCGCCCTGAGGCGGCCCCGAAGTTCTTTCGCACTCTTTGCTGCAACTCCAGCAGCTGCGTGATCTTAGGCAAGACAGGTACTCGGACGGTGTCTGACTCCTTGATAGGCGTCGTTGTATGTACCGACACCGCAGACACTGGTTGTGAGGGTATCGGTGCACCGTCGATGGTTGGTTCTGTGCGCACAGGAGACACATGACGTGTCTGTGCAGAAGCTGCCGCGGAGGCTGCTCCTGGAGATGTACGTCGTTGTTGTCCTGCTGAAGCTTGTGGTGCTTCGGCGGACGCTGCCGTCGGCCTGTGCAGGTCGGCTGCAGGTCGAAGGTGAATGTTGGTGTCGTTAGTGTGGTCGATCAGCTGATTTGTCCAGCTCGTCATATCTTCTTGTATTTGACCCACCTTTTGGCGTGTATACTCATCAGTATCCCGAGACCGTTGGGAATGCCGATCAAGTCGATGCTCGCATGCTCGGAGACGGGCGCTTTGTGCCTCCACCTCGCTTTCCAGACGTGCGAGGTAACTCTCTACACGTACCTTCTCAGTATCTCTTTCATGAATAACCTGGGAGAGCTCTAACTGCGCGTGGTCCGCCGCCTTCTCAACCTCCTGCAACCTGTCAGTGAGGCGGGCGAAATCGTAAACCGCGGGAGGAGAATCCAGCTGGCCAGTCTGGGCTCGTCCGACACGCAACTCTGCCAGGGCGTCCTGTACACCAGGAAAACGCTGCTCTATGTCAGAGATCCGGTTAGCGAGTGGCTGCACGACAGCGTTGGTCGCATCAAGCCTTTGAGTGATGACTCTCTCAGTACGCTGCAACATGTCGATCAGGTTCGACGAGTTTGTGTGTGCTTCGGCACGAAGCGTCGCCGTAGTGTGGTCTAGGTAAGATCGAAGATCATTGATCTGAGACTGAACGTCGCCGAGGTCTGTGGCCTACCGCAGAAAATCTCGTCGAGCTGAGGTCTGTCGCCGAGCTGGTCGTGGATCTCATCATGTAAAATCCTGACCGCAGAAATGCCTGTGTCGCGTACGATCACAAGTTGTTGCTCCATCTGCGCGAGATAGTTGCGCAGGTTCTCGACCATCGCCGTTCGTTCACCTGAGTGTGACACCTCACGATCAACCTGGTACTGCAGTTCTCCTATGATGCGTCGATCTTCGGCGATCCTGGAATCGATGATCCCTAAGGCGCCGTCAAGATCGCGGCGTATGGCTGCAGTATCGTGGCGTTCGTCTGAACGCTCTGTAGTAGTCCAGAGTATTGGCTGGACACGAAGGTTTCAACCTGGTCTCTGAGCTCAGCTATGTCACCTGCGGCGGACGTCTCCGCCAGCTGGTCGTCTGAGATGGAGAGGTGGGGAGCGTCAGCTTCCCTGTGTCCCCTGTCGCGGGGAGTGCATGGCCTCTGAGAGGCAGTGCGCGGGCTCGACCTGCTTTCGCCGTATGGGCCTGGGGCTCCACGGCGGTTGCGCGCGGACGAGCTGCGACTCGGACCATGTGTGTGGTGTCTCATCCGATGATACCTTGGGGTACCGCGTCTGTGGCTGTGCCGACACTGGTCTACTGAGTTCCTCGAAGGTAGCTACGTGCTCCGCCACAGGGACGGTCGCAGGGCTGGGGGTCCCAGCACCTGAGGTCCATCGGCGGTTAGCGCGAAAGCGCCCTGGAGTATCGAGACCGGTAAGGCTTTCGCCTGACGCGGTTGGGATTGCTCCCGACGGGGAAGGGGAGGGAGGATCGAAGGTCGGCGTGTGAAACTCCTTCCTTCCTGTTCCTACTCCTTCTCCTGTCCCCCCGCGGGCGGCGCCGCGGCGAAGTTCAGCAGCTAGACGCGCCTCGGGTCCTCGGGAGCTGGGGGGGGGTATCGGGGACACCAACACAGTCCGCACTAATGCTCTCCAACTCGTCACCGAGCCGTCGCACCGTGGGAGAGCTTGGACGCGAAGCCCCAATGGAACCCTTACGGCGCATGCGCCGAAGTGGCTCCATCAGGCTCGCATGCAAGGTCACCGCGGTCGAGTCGGTGAAGGTGAGCGTTAAAGGGCTGATAACCTGTATATGGGGTTGAAGTACAAGGGTACAGAACCCCTGGTCCGTTGGTAGAGAGATGGAGGGATAGATGGATATCTTTCCCTCCCACGCGATCAAGGTACGATCGCTCCAACTCAGTACCCGAGCCCAAACGGCCAGGTGCGGGAGAGGTAAGGATAAGGAGTATATATGAGGGTATTACACGGGTTCCTTCCACAGCATCAGCCTGCCTCAGCCTCAGCCTGCCTCTGCCTCAGCCTCAGCCTGCTTCAGCCTCAGCCTCAGTCTGCCTTCAGCCTCGGCCACAGCCTCAGCCTGCCTCAGCCTCAGCCTGCTTCAGCCTCAGCCTCAGCCTGTCTCAGCATTCAAAATGTGGCCCGGGAATGGAATTCTGGAAACTCGAAGAACACGAAGTGGCCTACAGTTGGCTCCGGGCATTCAAAATCATCCCCAGGAATGGAGTTCAGGGAACTCGAAGACCACGAAGTGGCCTACAGTTGGCTCCGGGCATTCAAAATGTGGCCCGGGAATGGAGTTCTGGGAACTCGAAGAGCACGAAGTGGCCTACAGTTGGCTCCGGGCATCCAAAATGTGGCCCGGGAATGGAGTTCTGGGAAGTCGAAGAGCACGAAGTGGCCTACAGTTGGCTCCGGGCATCCAAAATGTGGCCCGGGAATGGAGTTCTGGGACGTCGAAGAGCACGAAGTGGCCTACAATTGGCTCCGGTTATTCAAAATGTGGCCCGGGAATGGAGTTCTGGGAGGTCGAAGAGCACGAAAAGTGTGACTGTTGGCTTAAAACGAGCCCGGCTCTGTTCCCGGATCTGTTCCCGGTTCTCCTCCCCGGCACCCGCCCAGACCCCCCTGAGGAGTCATGATGCTCTCTTTTGACCCTACTAGAAACCTATCAGCAAAAGCTGTTAGGTAATGAACGCTGGCTTTAATAATTACCGCTCGCAGCGGCCCCGCGAGTCTCAAGAACGCAGCATTCGCATTTACATGGCTCTTAGCTCTAATTGGATCTGCCGCCCCATCTACTAAAGCCTGGCAATACACCTTCAGAGTGGTAGTATCCGTACGTAGTCTGCAATGTCCATTGGACGCCATCATCCCGAAGTGCTCCACCGCAATAGCAGTCTGCGGTGAGTCCCTCGGTACTGGTCCCTTAATCCACCTAAGAAGCGCCCCCACATCAGTCACCTGCAACGAGCCGCTCCTCCTCCTCCTCCTCCTCCTCCTCCTCCTCCTCCTCCTCCTCCTCCTCCTCCTCCTCCTTCCTACCGCGCGGACGAAGACGAGGTGGAATCATGACCCGCCCCAATGCAGACTACTCGTCGAAATTGCCCTGTTCCTACACTCCGCCTCCGTCCAGGCACTGTGGCGGGGTTTGCTGCAGGCAGCTGCATCGAATTCTGATGGCGCTCACCTGGAGATCATCTCGAGCGGCTTTGAGCGCTCTCGGGCCGTCTTGGACCATCTTGGGCTCTCTTGGAGGCTCCCTGGATCGCTCCTGGAGCGCTTTCGCAGTCCCGAGGGCGACGCACAGGGGAAATACCATCTCTGCATCGAGGTTGTGGGCGCAGTGGTCGGGGTACGTTCGTCCAGGACTCCCAGGGGCGGCCGCGCGCGCGAAGCAGACGTATTCTAGACAAGCGCGTTCCACTACTCTCAAAGGAATTGCTCGCGCGTGGCCTGGATCTGCCGGGGGGATCTACGATGAATTACATTGAGGCCAACGTGGGTTTTTGCTGACTCCAAGCTGACGTTTGCGAGTAGCCACTATTGCGAGCAGTGGAATGCGCTCGGTGAGATTCGGAGCCAGTTGCTGGAGATCTTCGCACGCCTCTGGCCCGCTGAGCCGAGCTATGATGACGCTCCCCCCATAGCGCTCGCGCGCTGTCAACCTCCCCTGCTGCCCCAGTGTGCCTTCCCTGCTGTGGTCGAGCTGTCCCGTTCGATCCTCGTCGTCCTCGGTGTCCTCGTCCGCGGCCTCCATGACGGGCACGAGCATCGCGCCCCGCTTCCAGGCGCGCGGACACCTCGCCCGGAAAGGTTGGCGTGCCCGCGTCCTGTTTGCGGCACGGGGTGGTACGCGACAACGGAAGCCGGCGAGGCAAATGTCCAAGCGGGATCACAGGTGAGACACGGCGGCCGCCCTGCCCTCGGAGACGCATGCCGTTCGACGCCAGGCCTCCTGAGAAGCGAACTGGACCACACCATAGCGAGCTGGGATTCAAGTCGGCACGTGGAAGCAGCCTGCGTGAACATCTTGATGCTCCCTGATTCGATGCGCCGCTGGATGGACCTAAGCCCGAATGCCCTGTATGGCGACTTGCCGCCGAATCCAACGTGAGCGAGCCACTGGCTTTGAAACGCTCTGGGTCGACCCCCGAGGCCTTCCGCGCTGAAACCATCCGAGGGCCTTCGTAGCTAGGGCTCCCAACTTCGCGCTTCGCGCTCCGCGAAGCGCGAAGCGCGAATAACTTCGCGCCCTCGCGCCGCCCCCCCAAAGGGAGAAAAGGAGGACGAGGAGGAGGGGGGAGAAAGAACGAGGACCGCGAAGCGCGAAGCGCGAATAACTTCGCGCCCTCGTGGGAGCCCTTGCGTAGCGCCAAAACCATATCCAAAAGGGCAAGCCCTGATCCCACATGCACCCACCTGAGGGGTTGTGTTCTGGAATGCTGGATCTGGCGACCAGGTGGGGGGAAGGCTTGCTTACGAGATTCCTGCCTCTTGGCTAGCTCAGCTTTGCTGTAAGCTTTGGGTCAAATACCTAGAGAAATCCGATCGACATAATCGTGGCGATTACCCTCATCTCGGCCCACACGGGTTTGCAAGTTGTTTGAGCTGCTGAGCTGCATAGAACACGCATGCCGGGCTTGCAGGGGACGACGGGAGGGAGGAGGAGGAAGAGGAGGAAGAGGAGGAGGAGGGGAGGAGGAGGAGGAGGAGAAGGAGGAAGAGGAGGAGGAGGAGGAGGAGAAGGAGGAGGAGGAGAAGGCGGAGGAGAAGGAGCAGGGGACGACGGGGACGGGGAAGAAAGAAGGAGGAGGAGGAGGAGCAGGAGGACGAGGAGGAGGAGGAGGAGGAACAGCAGCAGGAGGACGCTACAATCGTAGGAGTCAAGATCGCCCAACGTCCGAAAGGAGGATGATGAGGCAAGAGAAGCATGATGATGATGATGATGATGATGATGATGATGATGAGGAGGAGGAGGAGGAGGAGGAGGAGGAGGAGGAGGAGGAGGAGGGGGGAAACTTCCACCCAAATTGCTTACGATCGTTGCCGTCCGAGCGCAGTGGGTAAAACTCTCCGCGGGCACGCAGGCCGAGCCGCAGCCCCGTGTCAGGCATCGGCAAGCAAATCCCGACGGCTGCCCATCGTCCATGTCAGAGCGTGCAGACGGGCAACCGCGGGCGAGAATGCAGGAGATGATGGGGAGGGGGCAAAGGCGGTCGGAAGTTCACAAGAATGGAGGGGGAGTGGGAAACAGGAGTAGGAGGAGGCAACAGGTGAAGGCAGAGGCAAATGACGAAAGAACCACACACACTCAGCTTTAATAGGCTGACACATTAAGAACAGCAAGGCAAGGTGGAGAAGGCGCGCTAGGCACGGTTGCGAGTTGTCGGGCCCGAAGGGGGGCTCCCAATAGAGCGGGGACCTCCATCCGACAAAACACACATCCGCACACCACCCCCTGAATGCCACCCTCAGAAACATGGGCGTCGGATCGCCACTTATCGTTTTCCTGGCCCATCAGCCATTCCTCCTCCCTCCTCCTCCTCCTCCTCCTCCTCCTCCTCCTCCTCCTCCTCCAACTCATAAGATCAGGTGGTCGGAGGCCCGACCGACCGCAACAGGAGCGGGGGACGCGGAGGGAAGCTGGGGCAGAGGGAAGCGGCGAGGGCGGCGAAGACCAGTCCGCGGGCCAGGCTCCCCACGCAGCGTCGCCCCTCGAGGGGCCGAGCCACTCGATGTGAAACACAACTCCTCCTCCTCCTCCTCCTCCTCCTCCTCCTCCTCCTCCTCCTCAATTGCCCGAGATCAAACCACTTTTTCCACCAGAAATCAACCAGTGAAGTTTCAGTGATGTGCGTGGGCCCAGCCCAGTTCAGCTCCACTTAGCGTCCTGGGATTTACCTCAAGACACCCACTGAGCCACGCCTGACACCAGGATCTCGCAGGGAGCTACCTATCAAATTCCGCGGGTCCCTTGAATCGCAGGCGTCGGCGTCGGGCGTCGGCGTCGGTCATCGGCGTTTGACATCGGTGTCGGGCATCGGCGTCGGCGTCGTCCTCGGCGTCGTAGTCGGCGTCAGCAGCGCTGCGTCGTCGCCGGCGTCGGGGTCGTCGTCAGCGACGGGGTCGGGCATCGGCGTCGGCGTCGGCGTCGGCGTCGGCCTTGGCCTCGGCGTCGGCATCGGCATCGGTGTCGGCGTCGGCGTCGGCGTCGGCGTCTGCGTCGTCGTCGTCGCCGCCGCCATCGTCGTCGTCGTCGTCGCCGTCGTCGTCGTCGTTGTTGTCGTCGTCGTCGTCGTCGTCCTCAGGGAACCCATTCACCCCAGAAGCCATTGGGAGGAAGGGAGAGAGGACGCCAAGGAGGGGAGAGAGGACGCCAAGGAGGGAGGGAGGGAGAGGGCGCCACGGAGAGGAGAGAGGACGCCAAGGAGGGGGAGAGGACGCCAGAAGCCATTGGGAGGGAGGAAGAGGGCCTGGGAGGGAGAGATGACGCCAAAGAGGGGAGGGAGGAAGAGGGAGGAGGGGGGAATGGAGGGACCCTCTCCCCCCAGGAGGCGGGGAAGCCCTTGCCTTGTGGCGACCCTGGAAGCTCGAACACTCCCAGGGAGGGAGACATCCGAGAAATCCGCGCGGACCTCCAAGAAATCATTCAAACATCGCCCTTCTCCGAAAAGCTCTCGATCGTCTAGAGACCTCCTAGATGGGGTCCGAGTAAGTGGGATCGGAGGATCGCGCGGCATCGCCAATGCATCGCCGATGTATCAGCGATGTGTCGGCGATGCATCCGTGACGTCGACAATGCATCGGCGACGTCGGCGTGGGGAAACACGGTCTCCACATCGAGCCGCATCGTCGATGCATCGTCGATGCATCGAGCGACCTTCCGACCCCATCTAGTCGGACCCCATCTAGGAGGCCTGGATCATCGAACCTCGATCATCGGAACTCGCGGGCCCTTCCCGCCAAACAGGATCAGTCAGCATACCAGGGGGAGGGAAGGGAGGAGGAGGAGGAGGAGGAGGAGGAGAAGGAGGAGGAGGAGAAGGAGGAGGAGGAGGAGGAGAAGGAGGAGGAGGAGGGAGGGAGGAGGCCCCGCCAGACAGGATCGGTCGGCATTCCATCGGGAGATCGGCGCCCGCATCGGGGCGTGCGCTGGAGCGAGCGGGCCGCGCCCGCGCGGAGACGGCATCGAATATCGGACCGGATCCGCGCTGAGGCGCACACCTGCGCTTAGGTGGGGCGTGTCCAGCTACAGGCGCATTCGCGAGGAGGCACGAAAAATACTGGCAAAAAAAATGGAACAGTAGCACAACAAAGTTTAGAAACGTCGACCCCAGCCTATCTTGGCTCTCTGTGAATGTTCCTCCCGTAGAGGGACGTGCCCGACTGAAAACTACGCCATGAAAGAATCGGGCCACATCAGATCGCTGGGACATCGGTATCGGGTCGGATCGAGGAACGTGGCATCGGATCGGATCGGTCGAACCGAGATGGGCCCTCCCCCGCCGGGCGCAGGGGGTAAAACATCCAGCGCGCATCGGCGGTATACCGCCGGTTGATCGGCGATGGTGAAATGGCCCACAAACACACAAATAAATACACACAAATAAAAAAAATCCCTATATTTTCCATATTTTCTGGGTTTCTGTCTTCCCCCCCACTTCCCATATTTTCCCATATTTTCTGGGGAATCGGCGATTAATTGTGTTTGTGTGTTTTTTCCCCTCCTGAGATGGGAATCCCGATGGCAAATCCGAGCGCTCCTGGGCGGAGTGGGCTACTGGGCCCCTGCCGGAAATGACTGGGCGATTGGGGGCCGATGCATCCCCCCCCTTGAGCAAGGGCTCCCAACTTCGCGCTTCGCGCTGCGCGAAGCGCGAAGCGCGAATAACTTCGCGCTCTCGCGCCGCCCTCCCAGAAGGAGAATAGGAGGACGAGGAGGAGGGGGAGAAGGAACGAGGACCGCGAAGCGCGAAGCGCGAATAACTTCGCGCCCTCGTGGGAGCCCTTGGAAATGACTGGGCGATTGGGGGCCGATGCATCCCCCCCCTTGAGCCTGTCCCCCCCCCCCTCAGCGTTGCCACGGCTGGCTCTCGGGCCACAGCTCGGGCCCGAGGCGGCCGTCCCGGGGCGAGGCTCCGACTCGACACCTCCGGGGAGCGCCAGAGGGCGAGGCGGCTAGCCGCTGGGGCGCACCCCGAGGCCGGCAGGGGCCTCCGGGAACCTGCGGCAACGCTTGGGCGTGGCTTAATGGGGGGGTCACAAATGGGGGGGTCAGAAACGGTCCCCTTTCGTGCCCCTTTCGGGCCCCTCCGAGGCCCCAGGGGGCTCGTTTGGGTACCGTCTGGGTACCTTTTCGGACCACCCTCGCCACCCCCCCATTTATGACCCCCCTATTACGCAACGCCCACCCAACGCCGGAAAACCTCACGCTCCGGACCTCGAGACTCCGCCCCCCCCTGGGAAGATCCCCCCCCGCCACGCCCCAGCGTTGCCCCTGCTGGCCCGCGGCGCCCGGGGGTGGAGAAGCGGGGGGGGCTTCTGCGAAGGAGGCTGCCGCATCTTAGAAGGCGGCGGCGGCGGCATCGGGGAAAAGCGAGGAGGAGGAAGAGGAGGAGGAGGAGGAGGAGGAAGAGGAGGAGGAGGAGGAGGAAGAGGAGGAGGAGGAGGAGGAGGAGGAGGAGGAGGATGGGGGGAGGCACAGCTCTATCCACCCGTTTCTCAAAACCGTCCTGCTGAGGCCCGCGCTTTGTGAAAAGCAGGGGTGCTTGTATCGGGGAGAGGGGCGGCTCGGGTTCGGTTGGCTCGGGTTGGCCTGATGGGGCCATCATGCAAATGACGAGACCCAATCTGAAATTTGACGCGAACCTCCGCGGCAAAACCTACCCCAAAAACTGGACCGTCAAAATCCGGGACGGGCTCGTCAAAAAGCGCAGGCGAGCGAACTCGACTCTTACGCTTCCACGAGAAAGGTAAGGCCAGCGCCTTCTGTCGACGGTTCAAAGATGGGGTCCTGAGGGATGGGGTCCTAGGGGTAGGAAGGGACTCCCAGGGTGAACGTACGCTGCTCGGGACCCCATCTTTGAACCACCGACTCTGACCCGACTTCTCCTGCACTGCGCTCTGACCAGGATTTCGAGGCGAATCCGACAGTGGCGACGAGGACCTCCCAGGAAGCCCCAGAAAGGGGAGAGCCAGGGAGGGGTAGAGGTATGGGTACCTTTTCCTCCTCTGAACTTCTGAGAAGCCATCCCCCTCCCCCCATGACCCCCTCCGCGCGCAACTGACCCCCAACGGTGGCCCTCCCCGCCCCCGTCGGGGATCTACTGACCCGGGTCCATCCAGACCCGGGCCAATCAGGCTTTATGCGGGATCGCGCAGGATCGTGCACCCGAGCCCAGGTCGGTGCCCCCGTTGCTCTGCAGCACCCTGCAATATCTGGCGCCTTGACTGACCCCCGTTCGCATGGACCCCCATCCCCTTGAGCCCCGCCCCCCCTGCGCCCCCCGCGCTCCCCGCCCTCGCCGCGGGGCCGGCCGCCTCGGGCCCCCGGCTGCGCATCGGCGATGCATCGAAGCGCATGGGCGATGCATCGGCGATGCGGCGTGATTCTCCGACCCCATCTGCTCCGACCCCTTATCTGGGAGGCTTAATGGAGAAGGGGGAGGAGGAGGAGGAGGAGGAGGAGGAGGAGGAGGAGGAGGAGGAATGATGACTGATGAGTGAGGAATGAGGAGTGAGGAGTGAGGTGTGAGGAGTGAGGAGTGCGGAGTGAGGAGTGAGGAGTGAGGCGGAGGAGGAAGAGGAAGAGGAGGAGGAGGAGGAGGAAGAGGAGAAGAAGGAGTAGGATAAGGAGGAGGAGGAGGAGGGAGGAGTGAAGAGTGAGGAGTGAAGAGTGAGGAGTGAGGAGTGAGGAGTGCGGAGTGAGGAGTGAGGAGTGAGGAAGAGGAGGAGCAGAGGAGGAGAGTGAGGAGTGAAGAGTGAGGAATGAGGATGAGGTGTGGGGAGTGAAGAGTGCGGAGTGAGGAAAAAGGATTGAGGAGGAGGAGGAGGAGGGGAGGAGGAGGAGGGAGGAGGAGGAGGGAGGAGGAGGAAGAGGAGGGCGGAGGAGGAGGAGAGGAAGGAGGAGGAGAGGAGAGGAGGAGAGGAGGAGGAGGAGGAGGAGGGGAGGATGAGGAGTGAGTGAGGAGTGAGGAGTGAGGAGTGAGGAGTGAGGAGTGAGGAGGAGGAGGAGGAGGCGAGGAGGAGGAGGAGGAGTGCTGAGTGATAAGTAAGGAGTGCTGAGTGAGGATGAGGTGAGGTGTGAGGAATGAGGAGTGGAGTGAGGATGAGGAGGAGGAGGAGGAGGAGGAGGAGGAGGAAGGAGGAGGAGGAGGAGGGAAGGAGGAGTAGGATAGAGGAGAGAGGAGGAGGAGTGAGAAATGAGGAATGAGGAGTGAGTGAAGAGTGAGGAGTGAGGAGTGAGGAGTGAAGAGTGAGGAGTGAGGAGGAGGAGGAAGAGGAGAGGAGGAGGAGGAGGAGGAGGAGGAGGAGGAGGAGTGATGAGTGAGTGAGAGTGATGAGGTGAGGTGTGGGAGTGAGGTGTGCGAGTGCGGAGTGAGGAGTGAGGAGTGAGGAATGAGGAGGAGGAGGAGGAGGAGGAGGAGGAGGAGGAGGAGGAGGAGGAGTGAGGAGGAGGAGGAGGAGGAGAGGAGTGAGGATCGCACGCCACTGAGGGGAAAAGGGGGGAGAAAAAAGTCCTACGGTCCGACCGCTCTTTCTCCCGGGGGGGGGGGGGCATCCAAGTGGAATGTTGCCGACCACAGACAGGACGGCCAAAGACCTGCCCATGGCCCGCGACAAGGCCCCCCTGAAGGATCTATCAGCCACCTGAATCGGTTCCGAAGCCCTGGTCTTCAGGGCGCTCGCTCCATTCTCCAAGGGCTTGCGCTTCCAGCTCGCTTAGCCCAAAGGCTTGGGTAACGTAAGCAGGGCAAACAAAAACACGCGGGCCTCTATCTGGCCTGTGTCAGACCTCTTTTCCCTGGACCCCTGGGACGTGTCCAAGAACCACCCACCAACTCCCAAGCCGCGACTCCGGGAGTCCTCTGAGGTCCCAGTCTGAGAGATCCGTTTGGGTGCTTGCCCATAAGAATAGCCTTGGGATTCATCATGCCAGGGTCCACCAGAATTCGCTGGGAGCCGCCGCAGGCAACTCGGAGCCGCATAGAGACTAGCGAACTTCGAAGCATAGCCTCCGTAAGCGGAACATACCAAAATCGGCGGCTGGCCTTCGGCCGCCGCATCAAACTCCAGCAAAGGACGCCCCCTGGAAACCCAGGGTCCTTGGCCCGAGTCTATGGCAATCGTGACCTGCTCTGGATCCCGCTGCTCGTTCGGGCCGCCAGCCGACGGGGGGGGGGTCAGGCGGAGGGGGGGGGGGGGGGCAGCCGCAGCCCCCGCGCCCCCTCAACAGCTCCACCATAACCTCCTCCCGCGGAACCGCCCTCTGACGAGGCCATGGTTAGACTCTGGGCTCCCAGGATAAACGCACCCCCTAGATCTTCTCAATGGGCTTCGGCCCTGCTGCTGAATCGGAGCAGGGCCCCTTCCAAGGATAGCAAGCACATAGACATGAATGCGACCGGCGGATCTCTCCTCGCCAGCCTAGCTCCTTGATTTGCCACCCGATTGGCAACCTTGCTACCTCCACGCGCAGGGAACGCGATGTGCCCTTCGCGCGCATCCGTCGTGCTAGCGTGTGCCCCCCACCTTTTTGCAGACAATCCCAGGCGGTCCACCATCTGCGAATGCGCGCTCCCTGCGACGGGGGGCAGATGTTAGGTGGCCTTCTGGCGACATCTGGGCTCCACCCGCACTGCCGCCAGACTTTGCACTCAGAAAAAAAACGAACAAATGCCCAGCTGGCGACCCAAAGCCACCTGGAACGCGACATCTTCGCCACCCCGTGCCAGCTCAATCGGGTGCATGGCGAGCATCCGCGCGCGGTCGATCAACGCCGCGGGCAGGGCGTCTCGCCTCCACCCCTGGCACGCTGGGCATTGAAAAAGACGGTGGACGAGGGCGCCAGGCACTTCCCCGCAGATGAGACAGCGGCTCGGCAGCTTTGAATTTTGCCCGCGCAGGCGAACAAACCCAGCGCGCGTCCATGGACAGGCCACGCGAGACACATTGCCCCGCCCCCCCCCCCCAACTCCAGACAGTCGCCGCCCCCCCCCCCCTTCCTATTGATCACGCCTAGCAAGCAGCGGCTCCTCGAGCGGCCTCCAACCGTCCTGTTCTGGCCTCGCCAGCCTCTGCCTTGCCCAACGTTTGCCAAGTCAGACAAATCCGAAACTCCCCCGGCTGCGAAGGTGGCCCTGCGGGCTGCGAAAGAAGGCGATATCGCACGAAGGCCCCGTTACTCCCGACCGCTCCAGCGACGCCCTCTACCCCCCCAAAAAAAAAAACTAATAATTGCGCTCGGCCGCTCTTGGCTCGGCCAAGGTGCTTCGGAGAAGTGATGCTGTGAACTTTCCCTCGCGCAGCTTCCGCTGCCTAGATGCGAGATGCCATCGCAGCGCGGGGCTGAAGGCCGCCCAAGGACGAACCTTCCTATTGTTTCTGCCAGATGCATTGTGCCCCGCTCCTCGCCACGACGCGGAGTGAGATTGGCGGCCGGCAGGGGCCCCTGCCAAACGTCGGCATGTCCCGCCGCCTGCTCGAGCTTCAGCGCCCCCACCGCGCGCGGGCGCGCCTAGTTGAGCCCGACGGTCTGCGACAGGGTGGTCGAAACACCAGCTGGCCACAAGAGCCATAGCAGAGTTGATTGCACCTGGCTTCCCGAGGCCGCAACGACGATGCCCCCAAGTGCTCTGTCCACTGGGGCGCTCCGAGATCTTCGTGGATGTTACAGCCGCCTCTAAATAAAAAATAAGCAAACAGCTGAGGCCATCAGTTCACTGATGCGCTCGGGCAAGGAAAAGTTGGCTCACTAGGGCGGCGTGGCCACCAACCGAGACGGGAAGAAGCGGCAGCTCGCGATGGGCGACGTCCGTGACAGCCACCACCCATTCCGACACATCCCCCCGCCGATGTGCCCAAGCTCTCGCCGCTTCGATTTGGGCCTCCACCAGCCTGCGCTCGCTTTTGAGGCAAGCATCGAACTGCGCCCCGTTGGCCTCGCGAGCCAATTAAGGATGCTTCTTGGCCTCCTTCCAGGCATTAGTAGGCGACCGCCGTGATCCGCAATCATGTTCGTCGCCCTCAGACGTCTTGGCTTGACCTGCAACTGGCTCGCCGCAGACGAGTGTTCGTCAACGCCCCTAGCTTTCGGGGCAACCCCGCCGCGGGCCCCCCCAGGGCGCCCTTTCGCCCCGCAGCCTGGGAAGGGGGCGCTCACCGCAGTGGCTCCGGCCACCCGCGCGTCCGCGGCACTGCGGCGAGGCTGAGCTCGACCGAGGGCGTCGACCGCCCGCGCGCCGGGGCAACGATCACCCGCATGTCTGCGGCCTCGTTCAGTGGACCGCTGCCCCCTTCAGGGTCTGCCCCGCGGTGGGCTCCCCCAGGACCTCTGGGGGCCCAAGCGCGTGGGAAGCCGCTCCTCTCTGGGGCATCGACCGCCCGCGAATCTGCGGCCCAGCGAGGAAGCCGGACCTGATCGAGGGCATCGACCACCTGCATGTCTGCGGCCTCGATACAAGGCCATCTGCCCCCCTGTAGGCTCTGCCCTCGGCTGGGCGCCCCCAGGGGCCCCCGTCGGCCCCGAAACGCGCCGCTGTCTCCTGCCCGCAGGCCGCTCGCGAAAAAGGCCCACCTACCTTCCAGGCCCCCTCCAGCGATGCTCAGCAAAGGCCTTCCGCAACAAACCGACGGGGGATTTCATGATGTCTCGAACGGCTCGCCTGTTCCGCATGCCCCTCGACCAGGTTTCACTGCGCACTTCCATGGCCGCCTGCTCCAGCTCGCCGGGGCTCTCGCGCCCTCGGCCCCACCCGAGGCGACCGCTGCGCCTCCTGATCACGCCCCGCCTGGGCTGCGCACCGCCTGGATTTTACCAAAAAGCTGGCGCGGCATTCCGAGCAACATTGTTGCCGGGGGCCTTGGTCCACGCGCTCCTCTCCTATGACGTTCCAGATCCTCATGGTGCCCCAGCTCATCCTCGCTTCAAACTCACGCCTGGTTCTGTCTGGGCCTGCCCGCGGGGCAGCTACCTGAGGTGGCCCCCCCATCAGTCGTTGCAGCGGCGGGTCCGCACTAAAGACTCTCTTGGGGCGCCCCCAGCCAAGTTCGCTCTGGCTGCCGCGACTGACGCCTGCAGCTCCTCAGCGGTGGGCGCTGCTGCCACTGACTGCTGCTGCTGTGCTCCTGGGGCGGCCGCAGATGTTGAGCCCGGCTGAACTTCCCCCTGCGCTGGCACCAGCTCCTGCGCTCGCATCGGCAGGACGAGGAACATAAGCACCCCCAGGAATCGATGACCCGCCCCCCGCTGGAGACGGACGCCGCGTCATCCTTGCGGGCCCGCTTGGCAGCCAAGCGCTGGCGGATCGCCCTTGCCTCAGCACGGAGCTCATGGATATTCTCCGCGCTCGGCCCAATAGCTGCCGCGATGGCCTTTTGGAGCTCCTTGGCCGCGTTGCCCTTGAGCTCCAACCACTTGCCCCGCTCGGCCTCCTCAACCTCCAGGCCGCCGGGGTCGAGTAGGTCTCCGTCTACGATCTCGGCCGCGGCGAAACCGCTCCCATCAGCGAGCAGCTGCGACAGGTTGATGTGCGAACCTGCTGGCACCTGCGTCGCATCTGGCCCAGCTGTACCCGGCGCCTCACGCTGGAGCTCCGCCATGAGCTCAGCCTGCCACTCTGCCTTGGCCTCCGCGCCTCGTCCTCTTGCTGCACCGCTTGCTCGAGCGCCGTCTCGGCCCTGCGGCACGCAACCCCCTTCGCACTGATGGTCTCCTCCACCAGCGGCTGCCGAGGCGCGGCAGCCGGCTCAGGCGCAGGGCCTGGAGCTCCTGGGCCCATGCATCCTTGCCGACGCGCTGCTAGAGCTGCTGCAGGAGCTCGGCCACCAAGGCAGTGCCCGTTCCGCGCGGCGGCGTTGCCGAAGGTTTGGGTGCCTGCATGAGGGAAGGCGCCTCAGACCCTGGCGGCTGGGCTGGCTGCCGCTGCCACTGGCCCTCACCACCTGACTCCGACCATACTCTCTGCGCCTTTCGCCGCGGCGGTTGGAATGCTGGAGCGAGGGCAGAGCCGCACGAGAAGCACTCAGATCTCGATGTCAAGACCCCGTGGTAGCAACAGCTCGTGCACGCGAGGAACTGCTACGTCGCATCCTTGACCACCCGTGAGGCACAACGTACTGTACTGGAGTAGCCCTGAACGGGCTCCGTGTGAAAGTCTGGGCGCGGCACAGGGATCGCTGGTGCGGGCGCACCTCCCCCTTGCCACACCTCAAGTCGCTGAGCTTCCCGCTACGGACTTGAGCCAAAATGGTTACGGAAGGGCGGAGCGAGGAGGAGGAGGAGGAGGAAGAGGAGGAGGAGGAAGAGGAGCAAGAGGAGGAAGAGGAGGAAGAGGAGGAAGAGGAGGAGGAGGAGGGGGAGGAGGAGGAGGACGACGAGAAGGAGAACGAGGAGGAGGACGAGGACGAAGACGAGGACGAGGGAGGCGGAGGAGGAAAAGGAGGCGGAGGAGGAGGAGGAGGAGGAGGAGGAGGAGGGCCGAAGGTGGCGAACCCCGTGACCCTCCCCGCCCCCCCCCGCCGCTCCCCGCCGCCATATCCCGTCCTCGCCGCGGGGCCGGCCGCGTCGGGCCCCCGGCTGCGCAGGGGGCCCCGCGGCGAGCGGCGGGGGCCCAGGGCCGCCATGCGCCAGCACCGCGCGGCGGTGCGCGCGCGCGCGGCGGCGGCGGCGGCCCCCCGCGCTGAAGAGGAGGAGGAGGAGGAGGAGGAGCAGGAGGAGGAACGTTAACGTTTTCAATTAACGTTTTAATTCGATATCGATAACGTTAACGTTTTCAATTAACGTTAACGGTATCGATCATTCGATATTGCCTCAATTAACGTTTTCTCATTGTTTCTCATTGTACGGACTTGAGGGCGCATCCAACTGGTTTCATTGTCAGTCACGGCCTTGCGCGGAAGATCGGTCACTGTATATTCCCAACACACAAGCAGCATACGACGCAACACACGCAGCACCGTATACAGCATCCGAGCACGACCCACAGACCAGCATCATACAACCTCAGTTGGACAGTACAGAGACAATGGACTGGGATACGATGGACTGGGATATCTGCATTCAGGGGCACAGCCTCTCGCCTGCCTCATACCTGAAGGAGCCCTGCGGGCACACCTCCGGGAAGGACACCTAAGGCGAACAGTAACCACAGCACCAACATATACGACGACTACACAGCATCTAAACTGTAGGACCAACTCGACAGATGACCTTGCAGAGTATGCTGTCCGCCCCATACCTGGTACGGGAGCCGATAAGGCATACATCAGGGAGGGGCTCAACGGGCTTACTCACCAGGCAGCAACCTCGATTTCACCACAAACATTGCACGCTGAGCGCCATCAGCTTCCCAAAACAGATTGCTCGACTGCCATTTTACATCACATATGGAATGGTCGCAGCCCTCAGTCCTATGATCGACCTGCAGCTGCAGCAACTGGCTCAAACCAGCGATGTTTTCACTAGCGCTTAATGGTACCCTCCATATCTCCTGATTCATGCAAAATGGCCCTGGCCATGTACCATACACGGCCACATCAGAGGACATCCTCGCTGTCCACACTGAGCAATGGTCAACCTCCCTTCGCTTTATGTACGCCCCTGCGCTGGAAATCTACATCACCGACAACGAGAAAACAGAAAACCTACATACAACAAAACGGAATACACTACGTGAAGAACAGTACCGTACCACTGCCAAGCAGAACGAGGTCGACGGCAACGACGACGTACAACCACTACTCAGCTCAAGTGGCCGACCAACACTCCAACCATTACAACGCACAGCAACACCGACTGGCAACGATCCAAGCACTGCTCATTTACTTAAGAGCTCAGGTACATAAACACAAGCAGGACGAAGTCAGCAACGACGACCTCGACAAACACTTCGTAAGCATCTGCCCACTTGGAATATGAGTACATTCCTGCTACTATCCAGAAGGAATGGGCACGTACAGCACTGCAAAGCCACATTGAATTTGCATACCTGCCCGACGTGAACCAGGAGATACCTCCAACTACTGGAATGTGTACTACATCAATGGATCAACACGAACTCACACACTAGCATCTAGAGCCACTGGGCTGAGAGGCCATACAAAAAACAATTCTACAGACGCGCCGACTATCGACAGGACGGACAACCTTTCATGCCCAACGACACTACCGACCACGACGTACGAACGTGAAATTATGATTGACAAACCATGGGACAAGATCAACCGCGACATAGAGCACAACAGAGTACGGCTGAGACAAACTCACTACAACAAGGACGGCACGGGAAAGGACATGGTAGAGGCGCCGTACAAAATGTACAACCAGAAGCGCGAGAAGCGCTACCACTTTAACATCGATCAACACAGCGGTACACACACCACGTACCATTCCAGCGTCACCAACGCGTTCCTGAGCTCCATGACCAACCCTGAGAACAACATCGTCACAGTGTCCGAGCTCCTTCACTCATTAACTTACTAGCAGCCGTACTTCACACATCGGGTACGGCAGCACTACTCCCACCGTGGGCCACTTCGATCGCGGACAAGACACACCGACACATCACACCACCACTCTATTACCGGCTGCCCGACGTGGAGCTACAAGACGTCGACGACCACACAGCGGAGCCATTCAACAAGAAGATAGGCTCAGTAAGAGCGCAGCCGTCACAAGCACCACAACATCCAAGACCTCCAACACATTTTGAGTTCCAGGCACCTACACCAAACAACCTGGCTTGGCCACAAATCATTGGGCGACTTACACCAATACCAGTAACTCACCTACACCCAGACTCACATGCAACCAGTGACCAGGAACAGCAACACGACCAGGCACACGCCGATAATGTAAAGTCCTCACCCACGCTGCACTAGCTTCGTTTTTAGGCCACCGGAATACATACGTACGCCGCTGCTCGAAATACCGACCGACATCGGACCAGACAACCCCCACTACGAAATGATTCAAGGACAGCTGGAGCAACAACGAAAATATGAACAAGCAGATTACGACTACGAAGACAAACTGCGAAAGCGTTGCCCTGGACATGTACTACCGACACCGCCACAAAAATACATACCACAGCTCGACTTCAGACCCAAGAGGGACCACCAACAAGCAAGGGCACCGCCACCACCCAATCACGCACCTACACCACTACCCAAGGCCAAGACGCCAACGCCCATCGCGCCCCCGACTCAACAAAGTCAGCGCACCCAGAAATACCTGCCCCACCCGCATCTGAACCCTGATCCGCAAGCGGCCCCACTCTATACGTTCAAGTTGCCACCGACAGAGCAGACAAAGCACTTGTAGCTCAAAGACACAACACCCGCAGACAACCACATGGAAGCAGCGGCCGAACGACCGAGTACGACTGCCAATCGTCAACTACATGTGCGACTTCGAGAACGACTACATATCCAACGAGGAGTTCAGGCTGGCAGTCAACCTCACCAACAGGCACCTCATGACCCTAATGCAGAACCCAACAGCGAGGATGCACGAGACGGCAAAGCAGGCTACACCCACTTTCTCACAACGGCTCTGGTCATGTCTCGACTATGCGGATAACATGAGCTACGATTGGGCTGTGCGCGTTGACGACACAGAACACCCACTGCAGCATATTTGCGATCCAACCTACAAGCAAAACGTCGATTACATCGAAAGTCATACACCAACGAGCACCAATTCCAGCGGCGCCACCAACGACGACCCACCACTACTTACCACAAGCCAGACAGCACCAAAGACCACCCAACAAGCACTAACCAACCAGCCACAACAAACCCACCACCACCTACCAGCCAATTACAGGCAGCCAGCAGACACTGGCACACCATATCAGCCAGCACCAGCGAGCAACACCAATACTATCCAGCCGCAAACCACCCATACGATCAGAAGCCCGAATCACCCACCACCACCTAGCCTCAGGATTCCAATAGTATGCCCACTACCAGAAGCCGCCAGAGCTCAACGATGGATCCACGATACACCAACGTCAGAGCTCGCACCTCGAACGCTCGCCACGAGGCAGGTTTACTTTCCACCCAAAGCGCCACCAGCTCAGAACCAAGACGGACAAACAAGTGCTACCGCCACCCCATTGACTCCACTCACGGACAATCTTGGAAACATACTAGTCCACAACAACAACGTTCAAAGGCTCTTGATTACAACGAAACCTGACGGAACCACCGGATGCAATACCAGCAGCGTTTGTCTGAAGTACGACAGCGCAACCTACGCCGCGCAAAACTACGACAACAACAAAAACATTCTACAGCCATGGCAGCGCCAACCAGACCGAAGACCAAGTTCCCAGTACCAGAACGCAAGGCGTCACCTGCAGCGCCCCCCCACACCCCAGGTACCTCATCAGAAGGCCCCGCCTACGGCGAAGCCAACGATCCCAACGGGACTTGAGGATGGCAGCCCTCGCTGGGGATGATGGACACTAAAACGGCAGTGGTACTAGTAATGGACAATACTACTACAAAGATGGCCTCGATTACGATCTCACGTCATCCACGGCGGCAACCATCAGAACCTCAGTTACCAAAGCATAGCTTGCATCCTCCGGCTTCCAGTCTGTTGGTGCCAATGCTCCTCCTGCCTCATCATCGTTCGTCTTTCCACTCGTCTCACCTTTCCCGCTCCCGATGCACCTGTGGGCCTCCTCTCCCCCCTCGGGCGTCGTGCCCCACTGACTGCTGGGGAAGGCTGAGGCCCTGAGGCCCTGTTCTTCCGCATGCGGAAGCACAGGACATCCGCCTTCGGGCGATGCGGCTAGATATGAAACCCGACGTTCTCCACGCCGACGTCGCCGATGCATCGCCAACGTCGCCGGTGCATCGACGATGCAGCAGCGATGTGTCGGCGATGCAGCGGCGATGGATGCATCGGCGATGCATCGGCGATGCGGCGCGATCATTCGACCCCATCTACGGCAGGTTCGTGTCGTGCCGACCCCAGCGTTGGTTTTTGACACCGCAGGGATCGTTCAACCTTGAACGATCGGCCGCTGCCGCAACGTCCGATCGTTCAACATCGATCGATTCTGGGTCGCCGGCGGCGTTCAACCTTGAACGTCCGCGCTGGGGTCGCCGCTGGTCGACACGACGCAAACCTACCGTACTCGGACCCCATCTGGGAAGCCGAATTCGGGGGACGCGGCTGCCCGGGTTGTGGCTGGTCCAGCTGGGGCACGCCGAGCTCCAGCACACGCCCGGGCTACAAGGCTGCCCGCAGCTCGTGCAGCAGCGCGGGCGCCGGGGGCAGCTCCAGCGCCCCCGCGAACAGGCCGCAGCTCGGCAGGGCGTCGCCGCCGGTGGTCAGCTCGACCCGCTGGTAGCCGTCCCCGCACGCGACGGCGGCCAGCCGCTTGTTGGGCACGTCCGCCTCGGCAGTGCTCGTGCCGCGGACGCCCTTGACCGGGCGCCACGGGCCCCGCGGCGACTCCTGCACCCACGCCGCGTACAGCCCGGAGCGGCGCACCGAGTTGCCGCCGAAGTCCTCGATGAAGCTGTAGAGGCCCGACAGCCGACCTCCCTCCTCGTCTGCCGGCTCTGGGCGAAAGTGCCGCGCGAACTCGACCCAACCGCTGTCCGGTTTGTGGAACCAGCACGTGACTTCCGAGCCGCCGTCGACGGCCGCGGACTGCACGGCAAAGGTGTAGGTCGCTCCTGGCTCCCACGCCGCAAGCTCGCAGTCTTCCGGCGCGCCCGAGCCGCTGACGCAGTACGCCCCCATGCCTTTGCCCTCCCCGCCGAAAGGACTGGCAACGACGCCGTCGCACAAGCTGCGGTTCTGGACGCGGAGTCCCGCTTGCGGATGGTCCCACAGGGAGAAGAGCACCTGCTGCTTGGTGCCGTCGTGCTGCTGGATGCCACAATACCCTCCACTGACAGAAGCACAAAAGAACTGCACAAGCATAAATGTTCGGAGCTCCACGGATTTCTTGGGTGGGCGCTGGACCCCCTCTCTGGAGCTCAGAGCGCCCCAGGGGCGACGCCGGAGGCGCCGCCAGGCGGGGCCCAGCGCCGATCCCGAAAATCCGCGCCGACCTTCGAAAATTATGTGTTTTATGCCATCGTTTGTTCTTCGAGCTAAAACCGCAGGTCGCATAGTACGTGCATGGGGAGGGTTCAGCGACGCGGATCTGGCAGGCGAAGGCGTGAACGGGGTTTCCAATATCCCACCAGCAGTGCACCGACGGCGCCGGGTCACGGCCAGGCTTCCATTCGCAAGCGGGGCAGAACGAATCTGGCGCAATGTAGAGATCATACCGAGTATCACTCTTCATCGACCCTTGCAACTGACCCTGCGATTTGCGGAAAAAGAAACATACGGGCGGTTCGTCTTCTTCGCCAAACTGATTGAAGTGCGGCTTCCGCCACGCGAAGCCTCCACAATCTATCTGCAAGCACCGTAGACGATTCTTCAAGAAGTCCGACTCTGAACGGCACACGCCTGAGTTGGCTACTGACTGAAAGACGGACGTAGAATTCTCGAACTTCGCCCATGTCGCATTGTTTTCAGCGAGACGTCTCAACGGATCCTCCCGGCCAGCGCACGTGACAACGTAATGCTCCCACTCCCCATCTTCTGGTTCAGCGCCTCCGCCAACATGAAGACATCCGTCAGCCCCCTGCGTGGCCCTGATCTCGGACAAATGCTCGAGCGAACTAATGATCCAAAAATCATCGTACGCATATAAAAATGTACGCGCTTGTCTGTTAACGTAAATCGCTTTGCTATTGATCTTACCCAGGTCAACGTCGAGTGTGTACGTGCCGGCATAATGACCGTTTTCTCTTTCCCGGATAACGGTCGTTAGCCAGGGGGTGTCGGGCGGGAGGTAAAGGTCACGGCGGCCGCGGCGTGCACCCGCCAGGGAGCGTCCGCGCCACTGGCGCATCAATCGCCTGTGCACGCCACAGCATGTAAGGGGGGGGTGCAGGCCACCCCCCCAATACCGTTAACTCAAACGATCGTATTACGATCGTTTGAGTTAACCGGGAGGCGGGGGGGGCCGGGTAACGAGCGCCACCCTGGGGGGGAAAGAAAACGCTCACATGTGAATCGGCACCTTCCGCTCTGCCACGCTTCGCTGTGAACGTGAGCTGAATGATCCGCTGCACTTCGTAAGTATCCCACGCGCCCACGTCGGGTTCCGCGCCCCCGCCGCTGTGAAAGCCACCCAAGGCGCCCTCCTTCCCCTTGACACTGGGGAGCCAACTGATTGCAGTGATCACCCAGCAGTCACCGGAAGCGGCCAAGAATCGTGTCCTGCCCTCGTTGATGTAAACTGCCTTGCCGTTGACTGTCCCCTGGCTCCTATCTAATGTGTATGTGCCCGCGCAGTCGGCATGTGGAAGAAAAAACAACTGCGTAAACATTAACTTTCGGAGGTCCGCGCGGCCTTCTTGGATCGGCGCTGGGCCCCCTGGCGGCGCCTCTGGCGCCGCGTCCAGCGCAGATCCAAGAAATCCGCGCGGACCTCCAACAGTTTATAGTCATGCAGTGCCATCTTCTTCGCGCATATCGGCGGCGAGCCGGGGGAAAGTGAGAAGGAGAAGGCCTTCTCAGAAGGCGGCGGGACTTCTCAGTAGCCCTCCCGCCTTCTGAGAAGTTTTCTGTGTCTTCGGGGAAGGCTCAGGAAACTTCTCGGAGGGCCATGGGACTTCCGAGCCCTCTGAGAAGGCCTTCTCCTGCTCACTTCCCCCCCCCCCCTCGCTCGCCGCCGAACATAGTTGTCCCTGCCAGGCCTGGTCACGAAGACGAACATCTGGGCCTCAGACGTGCGGGCCTCGGCCCCGCTGGCTGCCCCGTGCTGGCCTCCGCGCTGCACCACGTACGCGTCCCACTCGCCCGCGTCGGGCTCCGCGCCCCCGCCGCTGTGGAGGCCGCCGAAGGCGCCCCCCTCGTCCTTGACGCTGGGGAGCCAGTGGATTCCAGTGATCACCCAGTCGTCACCGCAGGAGGCCAAGAACCTTCGGTGGCCAATCATGGGAGCCGCCCATGGCATCTTGCCGGCTCTTGCGATTCGGCGCAACTCGACGCTAAGTCGGCACTGATCGACGCTAAGTCAACGCTGCCTGACGCTAAATCGGCGCTACCTCATCGACTCCCAAACGCTAATCGACGTTCATCGACGCTGAGGACGGAACCAAGAGGGTACACCAAGCTCCCATGATTTGCTACCGAAAAGAGCCTTGTCCTGCTCTCGTTGATGTAGATCGGCTTGCCGTTTATCGTCCCCTGATCCGAATCCAACATGTACGCGCCCGCGCAGTCGGCATAATTGTCCTTGCCAGGCTTCGTGACAAAGACGAACATGTGGAGCTGAGATCTCGCCGGCAGGGCACCCCCGCTGCACAAGCGGCAGACGCAAATCACACATGCTCCAAACTCGAGACGAAACAGCTCAGGAGGTGCGAGAAGATGCGGAGGGAAAAGGAAGAGCCGATCCAAGAGATCTCCGCGCGGAACTCCGAAGGTTTCTGTTTACACAGGCGTTGCTTCTTCGTCTTATTCTTCTTCTTCGACGACGAGGGGACAAGAGAGAGAGAGAGGAAAAAGGGGATGAGGAGAAGGAGCAGAGGGAGCAGGAGGAGGAGGAGGAGGAGGAGGGACCGGAGGAGGAGGGGCAGGGGTAGATAAGCACGGGGCAGGGGGAGTAAGAGGAGGAGTGGGAGGAGCAGGAGGAGGCCTGAGGAGGAGGAGGAGGAGGAGGAGGAGGAGGAGGAGGAGGAGCCCGCCGCTATCGCCGCGGTTCGCCCCTGGGGTGGGGGGGGGGGGGGCGGAGGCGGAGAGCGGCGGGGGGGCGGAGGAGGGCGGCTGGCCGTCGTGGCCCCTCCCTCCCCCTCCAGTCTTCTCCCTCCCTCCCCCCCCCCCCCCTGCTCCCTCGCTCCCTCCTCTCCCTCCCCCTGCCTCCCTCCCCCTCTCCCTCCCTCTCCCTCCCTCTCCCTCCCTCTCTCCTCCCCTCGTCCCCCTCCCTATCCCTCCCTCTCCCTCCCATCTCCCTCCCTCTCCCTCCCTCTCTCCCCTCCCTCCTTCTCCCTCCCTCTCCCCCTTCTCCATCCCTCTCCCTCCCCTCCTCCCTCTCCCTCCCCTCCCTCCCTCCCCTCCCCCTCCCCCTGCTCCCGCCCCTCCCTCCCGTCTTCTCCCTCCCTCCCTCCCTTCTTCGCCCTGCCCTCCTGCAGTCGGGCTGCGGAAGAAGGATCGCGGAATCCAGTCACCATGTCATTTGTTTGCTGGCCTCCAGCTTGGAATTGGACTTGCCCCCGCTGATGCTCCCACGCTGAATGCAGTCAACCCGCACAAGAAGGGCGCAAAATAAGGATGCAAGGGTCTTGGAAGGCCCTGCCGATACTTTGCGTGCGGGGCGCGGCGAACGAATGCGGCCAAGGATGGGCCGACGGGGAAAGATGCAAGGGTAGCCTTGGACAGCTTCTCATCCCTACAATGCGGGTTGACGGTCGTGGGGAAAGACGTCCCATGTTGGAGCCAAAGGCGCCTGCGAGGATGAGGGGCGCTGGGGAAACAGCCATGGCAGGACCTGAGAAACATCAATCCCCGTCCGAACAACACTGTTCCTTGCTTCAGCGTCTTGGCTGTACTCTGGAACTTGTTTTCTTTCATGTTCGCGATGACGAGCGTGAACGGGGGAGGGGGGGAGCTCGTCTCCCCCGACCACATCACGGCGGGGGGCGCCGGAAATCTCATGAACTACTTGAAGAGTCCGTAGGACGTCAATGCGAGCATGGGCAACATAGCGTGACGTGATCCGGGGGAGGGGGAGGGAGAGGCGATCACGGGCGTCTTCGCCCATATTATGTTCCGTTAGGAAAATGACTTGCGCTTGCTTGTTTGTCGACATACATATATGTATAGAGAGAGAATATATATATATATATATATAAGAGAGAGAGAGAGAGAGAGAGAGAGAGAGAGAGAGAGAGAGACTGAGAGAGAGAGGGAGACACGGAGACGGAAAGACAGAGAGAGAGAGAGCGAAAACAAAAAAGAGGAGGAGGAAGAGGAGGGGGAGGAGGAGGAGGAGGAGGAGAACGA
>CAUYUJ010015516.1:517431-519931 GCA_963575745.1 Prorocentrum cordatum
GTGGTGGTGGTGGTGGTGGTGGTGGTGGTGGTGTTGGTGGTGGTGGTGGTGGTGGTGGTGGTGGTGGTGGTGGTGGTGGTGGTGGTGGTGGTGGTGGTGGTGGTGGTGGTGGTGGTGGTGGTGGTGGTGGTGGTGGTGGTGCGGCGGCGCGGTGGTGGCGGGCGGATGGGCGCGCGAGAAAGAGGCCCGCGCTGGGGCGAGAACGCCATCCTCAACGACGGAGGCCAAACACCGATCCGAAATTGAGGCCCACGCTGGAGCGGGAGCACGATTCGGAACGATTCGGGAGCAGAAATGAGGCCGGCGCCTCAGCGAGAGCAGCATTTTAGAAAAAAAACACAAGCGAAAACCCAACTCCGGGGAATCCTGTGTGTAAAAAACAGTACGCGGGGGGGTGCCGAATATCTTCCGGACGCCATCAGGGGAAGTGGGAGAGTATTTTCATATTGTGTAATTGTAGAGAGAGGAGGAGGAGGAGGAGGAGGAGGAGGAGGGAGGAGGAGGAGGAGGGGGAGGAGGGAAGAGGAGGAGCAGGGGGGGGGGAACGGAGGACGAGGGGCGGCGGGAGGGAGGAGGAGGGGAGGAGGAGGCGGAGGAGGAGAGGAGGAGGAGGAGGAAGAGGAGGAGGAGGAGGAGGAGGAGGAGGAGGCGGAGGAGGAGGAGGAGGAGGCGGAGGAGGCGCGCGGACCGCACGCCACCAGCAAGAGGCAAGCCTCGAGCTGGTGGTCCGGTACAATCAGCGCCCAGCACACACAAGAGCGTGGGCCGAGCGGGAGGGCCGCCCCGCCTGCCTGGCCACGTCGCACGCCAGCCTCCCCAGCGCCGAGAACACCAGGAAGAGGCACACGTACGCGGCGGGGGAGGGGGAGACGACGGGCGACAGACTACAAGGGCGGCCCAAGAAAAACCAAACGAGTTTAGTCAGACCCTGAGCTCGCTCCATCGGGAGCGGGTTCGGGCACACTGGCCGCTTCCAGCAGCCTCAAAGATAAAGCACGGCGGAGCTCCGCGCGGTCATCGTCGCGCTCGGCGGCCCCAGCAATCTTCACGCCCGTTCTGGGGTGACACCCACGCTCCAGCCGTCTAATCGACATTCTCTGGTTGGCAGCGGTGCTCGGGACTTTGGACCTCCCTTTGCATTGCTGCGCGAGGTTTCGCAGCGAGCCAAGAGAGCCGTGAGCCCCGCACAACTTGCAACAGTACACATGCAGGTGACGAAAAACGTCGTGCCCCAGGTCCCGAAACACAGAAAACTCGTCCGACGGCTCGGGCTCAGCCACAGGAGTCGGGGGACCTTGGACTTCATCAATGCACGCGCGCTGAGCTTCGTCAGCGGCAGCCAGAGCAACCCTCACCGCTTCCAGCTGCACGGGCCTAAAAGCCGCCCCAAACTCACGAAACCACTGGTCGCACACGTGTCGCTGGATCGAAGAAGGAGAACATTCACGATAGTCTCTGCTCGTGAGCAGGCTCTTAAGCGACTCCAGAGTGCGAGCAACACGGCCACAGCTCCTGCATTTATAGGTGCCGGTGGTCTCGCAGCGAAATAACACATGGCTAGTGACCGTGACCTTAGGAGGGGCAGGGGCTCTCAAGAGGCGGAGGGGACGATCAGGGTCAACTTGTGTCCATGTGCCAGACTCAAGCAAACGTTGAGCAGCCCATGCAATGAACCGCACCGTGGACTTGTGATATTTTAATTCACCTGACACCGCCGCACAAAAACCTTCAGCCAGCGTGTGAGAGCTAGCCCCTAGTTTGGCGAAAAAATCAGCCCACAGGTTCCCAGCCCAACTTTTGATACACAGCCCACGCTCCAACACGTCATCAAAACTCAGATGGGCTGGGAACCAAGAGAACTGGGGGTGATTAGACTTAAGGTCAAATATGGACCTCCAGATCGAGGCATGCTTGGACATGCCTTGGGAAAGATGCAGGCTCCAAGAGTTGCCTTCACGCACAACCGCCTGGAGGTCCGAAACAATACTCTGATGCTGCGGGTGAAATGCCAGACCCTGCCGCACGGCCCAACGTTCAGCGCGACCTATGGTCTGACGCTCACCTGGGAGCGCTCCATATACGGCCCTCAGGGGAAGCAGACAATCAAATAACTGCACCACGCTCCACCCAGCTCTGGAGACCTCTGGGACCCCAGAGTGAAAGCAACTACCGTCAGTGAAAGACTGAGGGCCCCAGGGCCCAGAGACGTCCCCGAACTCAAATATAGGTGGGTTGGCAAGCGGAGCGGGAATATTAGTGGGCAAAGGAGGGATGCCATAAGTTAAATAATTAGAGTGTACATCGGGCTCCCCAGTTATAGAGGCCCGAGACTCGATCAACACGCGCCTATGCTTAGCCAGGGCCTCAGGAACCTCGTCACCCAAAGCATCAACCCCGTCGTCGGTGATGAACTTAGAGCAGGCATACCACATGTCCGTACGTACCTTGAGGAGCGGAGCAGGCGAGGCACACGGGTGGTACATCATATTGTAGAGCAGAA
>CAUYUJ010015516.1:524931-529931 GCA_963575745.1 Prorocentrum cordatum
CTCGCGAAATCGTAAGAAAGCCATAGGTTGTTCAATATTTCCAAGGGATGCTGACAAACTGGCTTCGCGCGCGCATGTCGAAATCTTTCAAAAGCCATTGCGTGTGTGCCGTCGTGAGAACCCTCTGCAAAACATGTGACGAAGTGCGCACGCGCGCGTCGTCGCGCGCGCATGCCGTAATCCTTCAAAACCTGCGGTGTCGGAAGAATTTAAAAATCGAATGTCCAAACAACATACAACAAAACAAGGTTTCGCAACACGGCTTTTCAACAAAAGCGTTCGCGCGCGCTCTTGCGACGTCGTCGTCGTCGCCGTCCTCCCTCCTCCTTCGTCGTCGTCGCCGTCGTCGTCCTTTGTCTTTCCTCGTCGTCGTCGTCTTGGCGTCGTCGTCGTTTCCGTCGTCGTTGTCGCCGTGATCGTCCTTCCTCCCTCGTCGTCTTCAACGGCATTTCGTCGTTGTCCCTCCTATTTCGTCGCCATCGTCGTCGTCGTCGTTGTCCCTCCTCCCTCGTCGTTGTCGTCGTCGGCGTCGCCGTGCTTCCTCCTTCTTCGTCGTTCGCGTCGTCGCCGTCCTCCCCCCTCCCTCGTCGTTGTCGTTGTTGCCGCCGTCGTCGTCCTCCCTCCTCCCTCGTCGTCGTCGTTGTCTTCGTTGGCGCCGTCGTCGTCGTCTTCGTCGTCGGCGTCGTCGTCGTCGGCGTCGGCGTCGTCGTCGTCCTCGTCGGCGTCGACGTCGTCGTCGTCGTCGTCGGCGTCGTCGAAGTCGTTGCAGACGTCGTCGGTGTCGCCGTCGTCGTTGTCGGCGGCGTCGTCGTCGTCGTCGTTGTCGGTGTCGTTGCCAAGTGCCATTTGGTACCCACCGTCACGGTCTTAAGAGGTCTTGCTAACAAAGTTGCGGGTGGGTGGGTGGGATGTTTGGCGCGAGCAGTGGAGTGAACAACTCACTGCGAACAGAAATCAATTGCACCACATACATTGCACCGTACAGGCTGCAAGAACCTACCGTTTGGGGTCCACGCTGGCTGACGTTACTCACATTGATCGTATGACTTTTCTGATTGTTTCTAATGCTCATCATACTCTCGACCAGGATAGTAAGGATGCGCGGTGAGGATGCAAAAGGCCTTGGAACGCCATGTTGACGTTTACCCTGCGGAGCGTAGCAGAATGCCGAAGGATGCCGAATACCGAAGGGCCAAGGATGCCAGGGCAGCCCTGGAAAGTTGCCCCATCCTTACTGTCATGGTTGACTGTATGACTACCCTTAAGTCGGGCCTGTCCCCCTACAGGGGGATTTTCGACGAAATATAAGAAAATAAGAAATACCCCAAAAATGATCAAAAAATAATCCAAAAATAGCCTGGGTACTATTTTTTTGAATATTTTTCGACCTTGTTGGGGGCATTTTTGAGGGGATTTTTGTTTGTCGTCGAACAATCCCCCTGTATGGGGGACAGGCCCGGCAGAAGACCACCCCTCCGCCTCCCCTCCTTGGACGCCCGAGTTATCTGGGGCAACTCGGGTCCGGGGTAACTCGGGCTTGGGTTCCCGAAAAACGAACCCGAGTTATCCCTGACCCGAGTTACCCCTGATGATTCGGGGCTCTCCCCTCCCTCGGGTCCGCGAGCGCCCTCTCGACCGCCACCGCGGCCCCCCTCGCCGCACACACGCCCACACCCCGCGCCGGCCTCGGCCTCGCACGCCACCGTCTCGCCGGCCGGGGTGCGCACGAAGAGCTGCATGGCTGCGCGCCCTCTCCCCCCTCGGCGGCGAGCGAGGGGGGGCGAGCGAGGGGGGGGGAGGAGAAGGGGCGGGCCGTCTCGAAAGGCTCGGGAGGCCTCTGGCCGCCCGAGGAATCTTCGAGGCCTCCCCCCGAGGGCACAACAGAGCTTCTCAGAAGGCGCGACGGCTTCTGCGAAGTCCCGCCGCCTTCTGAGAGGGCCTGCGCTGACTAGCATTGTAAGGACCCCGAACCCTTTGGGAGGGGACCTAAGTTGGGAGGGCCGATAACATCAGGAATCAGGGGTCTTTTCTGCAGATGTATCGAACCGAACCGCCCAGATCTATCATGCCTAAGCAGAGACGGGGGCATGAGTGAGGCCACGCCTTCAATGTCTTCTCGATGTGTTTATCCCCACCTGGGGGGGGGGGCGGGCTGGCAGGGCGGCCGCAGAGGGCCTGATCGAGCGCAACAGGCGGATGATGAGGAGGAAGATGATGATGAGGAGGAGCAGGAGCAGGAGCAGGAGCAGGAGCAGGATGAGGAGGTGAAGGAGAAGGGGAAGGAGAAGGGGAAGGAGAAGGGGAAGGAGAAGGGGAAGGAGAAGGGGAAGGACAAGGGGAAGGAGAAGGGGAAGGGGAAGGAGGGGAAGGAGGAGGAGGAGGAGGAGGAGGAGGAGGGACGAGGAGAAGGGCGATGGCTGAGACACCGTGGCCCCTAGGGTTAGGGGTTCTGTTCTTCTCGATGATCCTTTTCCCCGGACCTCTCCCCGGGTGCGTTCTGACCAGAATTTCCAAGCGAATTCAGCGGTGACGACGAAGGCCTTCCAGGAGGTTGAAAAGGGAGGAAAAGACGGGCGAAGGGGAGCGGCATGGGTACTTGTTGTTTCTCCTCTGAGTCCTCAGGGCCAGGGGCTCTTCTCTGCTGGAGGGTGCTCCTTCTCACCGCTCGCCGCCGAGGAGGAGCAGGAGGAGGAGGAGCAGGAGGAGGAGGAGGAGGACGAGGAGGAGGAGGAGGGAGGAGGGAGGAGGGAGGAGGGAGGAGGGAGGAGGGAGGAGGGAGGAGGGAGGAGGAGGAGGAGGAGGAGGAGCAAGAGGAGGAGGAGGAGGAGGAGGAGGAGGATCCCCCCAACCCAATCGCTCGCCGCCGATCCCTGCTCCGGCCGTAGCGTGTCCGCGCGGCTCGAGCCAAAAGACCTCACGGCGGGGGGGCCGCAGCGGCAACGCCGGGGCGCCGCCAGGGGGCGTCGCGGGGGCCGTGCTCGTCGCCGTCGTCGTCGCCGTCGTCGTCGTCGTCGTCGTCGTCGTGCTCGTCGTCGTCGTCGTCGTCGTCGTCGTCGTGCTCGTCGTCGTCGTCGTACTCGTCGTCGTCGTTGACGTCGTCGTCGTGGTCGACGTCGTGCTCGTCGTCGTCGTCGTCGTCGTCGGCGCTATCCTGCTCTCCTTGCCCCGTCCGTAACCATGGTGCAGACAGCGCCCCTTCTCCCATGCCGCCGTCGTTCCGCCCGCCAGGCCCGCCTGCCCCTCGTCCACCGCGCCCCCAAGTGGCCTCTTTCATTCAGTCCACCTTTCACTGATGCCGTCGCCGTGAGCGCCGTCGTCGTCGTCGACGGCGGAGGGGGAGGATCGACAGCGAGCGAACTTTGAGGTTCGAGGTTCGAGACGATTGTTCATAGACTTCAACCTCTGGGGCCTTTACAGGGCCCTGGGACCCGCGGACTCAAGTCGGGGTGGGAACCCGCGTCGATGGATCCCGGGAGGGGTCCAGGAACAGATTTGGATCGATATTCGGCGGCGCGCCCAAGGGGGGAAGTGAGGAGTAGAACGCCTCTCAGAAGGCGGCGGGACTTCTCAGAAGCCCTTTGGCATCCTGAGAGGTTTTGCCTGTGTCTTCGGGGAAGGCTTGGAACACCCTTCAGAAGACTGGGGGACTTCCGAGCCTTCTGAGAAGTAGAGGGCAAACATTCCACCTCCCATAATAAACACTCCGACAAGCGAAGCCGTTTAGTAAACGCATCCACGGAAGGAATCGAACAGGACAGAGCTGTTCAGTAAGCGCCCAGGGCCGCTTCATAAACGCAAATCGTCGGGTCCAAGTGGTTATTCCTCCCTTGAAGAAAGCCCGCCCCTTCTCAACTCCCTCCCGGGCTCGCCGCCGAAGGACACCACGGAAGTGGTACGATGGTGGGGGCGCTGGATGGATGACCACAGGAGGCCGGGGGTCCATGGAGGGACACGCACCCCGACCCCCAGAACTCGCGGTCGCTGCCCAGCCCTGGGCGTTTACTAGACAGCCCTGCACTGCAGTCGGCCCGCGTGAAAAGGACGACTGGTAAGGAAGCAAGGGCCCTGGAAGGCCATGTCGACACTTTGCGTGCGGGGCGCGGCCAGCGAAAGCGGCCACGGATGGGCCGAGGAGGCAAGTGGGAAGGTTGCCCATCCTTACTATGCGGGCTGACTGTGCTCAATCCCTTCCTGAGGTGCGTTTGCTTTAAAGGGCTTCCTCCTTGGCACTCCCCCTGGGGCTCGCCGCCCAGAGGAGGGCACGAGGTACGCGCTGGAGGCCCAAGAACTAGGTCGGGCATGTCCTCCTACAGGTGGTTGTTGATTAAGCATGTAGTCAAAAAGCGCAGGCGCCATATATACATGTACCCTACACACATACATGTATAGGAAAACCCAAAAACAATACAACACAACAACATAGAAAACACATACAGCAATAATAACAAAACGTTGCCAGGCTATGATATGGTATTATAGGATCTTCCCCCATGTAGAGGGACGTGTCCGATTTGACCCAAGGAAAAAACCTCGGGCAAGCACGGCGTGGCTCGCTCGCAGTCCACCAGCTGGGAGTACGCGCGGCGCTGCCAGAGGTCCAGCGCGCCCAGGGCACCCACAGCGCGCAAACACAACACAAAGCACATCCCCATCCTCCTCCTCACCATCATCGTTCATATTTTTCTCCTCCTCCTCCTCCTCTGCCTCCTCCCCCTCCCCCTCCCCCTCCTCCTCCCCCTCCCCCCTCCTTTTCTTCCCCCCCCTCCTCCTCCTGTTCGCCTCCTCCTTGCCCCTGCTCTTCCTCCCGCCTCCGAATCATCGCCTCTGCGTGCCCAATCATAGCGCAGCAAGTACAACCGACCCGTATCAAAGGACACACGATAAGGACGCAAAGGCCCCGGAAGACAGTGTTGGTACTTCTCGAGCGGGGCGCGGTCAACGAGAGTGGTCGAGGATGGACCGAAGAGGCAACGATGCAACGGTACCCTCAAGAAGGTTGC
>CAUYUJ010015516.1:532431-544931 GCA_963575745.1 Prorocentrum cordatum
TATGAGGGGTGGTCGTCGTAGTCGCAATAGGAACTACATAGTCGTAGTAGTCGTAATCGTAGTAGCAGTAATAGAAAATAGTAGTAGTATAAGTAATAGTGGCAGTAGTAGTAGTACTAATAGTAGTAGTAGTAGTAGCAGCAGTAGTAGTAGTAGTAGTAGTAATAATAGAAGCAGTGGTAGTCGTAGTGGTAGTGGTGGTAGTAGTAGCAGTAGTAGTGGCAGTAGTAGTAGTAGTAGTAGCAGCGGCAGAAATAGTAGCAGTAGTGATGGTATTATCAGTGGTGGTAGATGTAATACAAGTAGTCGTCGTAGTAATACTGGTAGCAGTAAACAATAATACTAATAGTAGTGGTGGGTGGTAGTAGTAGTCGTCGCAACGCACTACTAGCCGTAGTAATCGTAATAGTAATAATAATGGTGGTCATGGTAGTAGTAGTAGTAGTAGTAGTAGTAGTAGTAGTAGTAGTAGTAGTAGTAGTAGTAGTAGTAGGTAGTAGTAGTAGTAGTAGTAGTAGTAGTAGTAGTAGTAATAGTAGTAGTGGTAGTAGTAGTAGTAGTAGTAGTAGCAATACCAAGGTTGAAGCTGAAGTAGAAGTATAAGTACAAGTAGTAGTAGTAGTAGTAGTAGTAGTAGCAATAATAGTCGTAGTAGTCGTCGTCGTCGTAGTAGTAGTAATAGAAGTAGAAGTAGTAGCATTAGTAAAATTTATAGTAGTAGTAGTAGTAGTAGTAGTAGTAGTAGTAGTAGTAGTAGTAGTAGTAGTAGTAGCCGCGGTAGTAGCAGTGGTAATACCAGTAATAGCAATGATAGTGGTAGTCGTAGTGATAGTAGTGGTGGTGGTGGTATGGTCCAAGGTAGGGGTCAAGTTAGCCATGTCGAAGGAGCCAGAAGGCCCCGCGTATCCCCACACTGCTCCCCACAACATAATGATGAAATGCGGCACGACTCGGCAACGGGATTTGGACGCGCATCCACCTTTTCAAGCAAAGGGCGATTGCGCGCAGCCCCGCTGCCGACGACTTCGCGGAGGGAAACTGACGCGGGTCGCGCGCGGGCGCGGGTGCGGTGAAGACGAAACATGCGCCGCGCCGCGCCCGCGCGGGAGCGCCACTTTTGAGCGAAATGCGCACGGAGCTTGGGCGAGGGCAGCAAGTCACCCACTCGCGCGGGCCTCCGAACATTGTATGCGCTGCATCGATGCGGGAGCGCCACTTTCACGCGAAATCTGCGCGGCGCCGAGGCGAGGGCGACATGTTCTTCCGCTCGCGCGTCGACGACATTGCGTGCGTAAAATGTGCGTCGCGCCAGGGCGAGAGCGGCATTTCGGTCTTCCGTGCGGGATGTGCGCCGCGTCCCACTCATGCTACGCATTTTGTAACGTTGACGACAGAACGCCCACGCTTAGACGGAAAATCTAATTTCTTGGATTGTTTGTGCGTTGGGGAGGGAGGAAGGTCGGCTGGGACGTCTCGATTGTGGCCCCTATCGGCCTGATTTGGTGGCAGCGTGGAAATCCCCACCAAGAAAGAGCAGGGCTACGAATTCGTTAAGAATGGGGATAGGAATCGGGAAACAATGTGTGTATATATATATATATATATATATATATATATATATATATATATATATATATATATCCGCCGACCCCTTGGGGATCATCGGCGTGTGAGATGCTTCCCCCTCCCCAAACCCCTCCCCCGGCAGCCCGGTCCGGTCGATTTGGAGGGGGGGGGGGGGTCCGGGACGAGCGCAGCACGGCCGGGACGAGCGGTTCACGGGGCTTTTCCGGGCCCAAGAGGGCCTCAAGACGGGCCAAGAAGCCCCCAAGAGGCCTCCAAGACGGCCCACGAAGGCCCCGAGACGCCAAACGACCGCTCCAAGACGCCCAAGATGGCCCCAAGACGGGCCAAGAGGTCTCCAAGACGGCCCCCGAGGTCCCAAACAAGCCTCCCAAGAGGGCCCCAAGAGTCTAAAATTGTTGATTTTCCATAGTGTTTTTCGATGTTTTTTGCTTTTCCGCCTTTTCGGCTTCCCGACGCTCCAAGACGGCCAAAGAGGCCCCAAAGACAGCCCCAAGATGGCCCAAGAGGCCCCCAAGACGGCCTCCAGACGGCCCAAGACGGCCCCAACACGGCCCAAGAGGTCCCCAAGACGGCCCAAGAGGGCTCCAAGACGGCACCAAGAGGGGCCCAAGAGGGCGACCAAACATGTTGAAACTCTAGCTTTCTGCCCCCAGGAGCCCCAGGGGGCCCCAAGAGTGCCCCAAGAGGCCCCCAGAGGCCCTCACGAGGCCGCCCAGACGCCCCAAGGAACCCCCAAGAAGCACCCCAGAGGCTCCGAAACGGCCCCCAAGTGGCTCCAAAACTCGCTTCCAGAGGCCCCCCAGTGGCGGCGAACAGACACCAAATAAATGCCACTCGCCTTCTCACCCCTTCGCAGCTTCTACTACCCCCAGATTGGCATAAACAAGGGGTCGGCGGTGTGGCGTAAGCCTAAGATCTATATATACCGAGGAATAATATATGTGTGCGCGTGGGCATCAATTCTCGACGCCGTCGCTATTCGCAAGGACGACGGCGGGGAACGCGGGACCCGAGTCTGGCCGAGGTCGGCACGTCCCCCAGCGCAGCCACCGCGGCACTCCCACTGCGAAGACTGCCGTGCGATGCTCCGGCCAACGCCCGTACGGCGGGTTCTGGAGATCCTGACCTAAACAGGGGGAAAACAAACCTACCTCGCTTTTGACCACCCTCGCTTCCAAGAGATACCAAGCGATGCCAAATTGCAGCCTGTACTGGTCAGGCCGCTTGACGAGGAGGCGCGTGGTATGGCTTGGTTTTGCCTGGAAACGAAAGCGGGGTAGGTAATGCACGCTCTGACTAAAAGGACTTGCCTTCTTTTGGGGAGGCTGGTTGAACTTCTGCCAATGGAGGCGCTTCGTCTCACTTCCGCCAGCTTCCGCCGGGGAAGGCACGTCAAAACTCCTTCGTTCCTCGGGGGCGGGGCCCTCTCAGGAGCGCCCCACAGGTTAGCACGCCAGTGACACCTCTGCGGCAGGAAACCCTGAACAACTCTCCACAGGTGTAGTGCGGGGCCCAATGAGGGGCCACGACGCGGGGCCACCGTGGGGGGACATGGTGGGGATCGGGCCAGGGCTCGGGATACGTACTGTACTGTAGGCAGCTGCACGGCAGACTCGGCGGAGAGACTGGCGCACAGGGCGGCGAGACTTGAACAAGCCACGGGCGCAGCGCGCCGGAACGATCAAGCCACGGGCTGCAGTCACTCCAGGCGGTAATGCTTGATGCTGCCGTGGGTGCTGTGATGGTCGCCGAGCTTGGAAAACATTGGTTGGGTGCGAAACTTATTTGAGACTGTAGCCGCGAAGGCATAAACATAGTGGAGCGAAGATTATTGGAGCGAACGAGCTGAAACAGATTCAGTTCTCGTAAACACAATTCTAGAGACGAATTGTTGTTGACCCCCCCGGCGCGAAAACCACCATTGTACTTTTTCAATTCACGTGCGTCTGAAATGTTTTACCCTCTTGCTTCCGCAGATCACCGTGGCCCTGGCTGCCGGGGAGGCACGGACGAGGGTGTCTGGGCCGATGCCGTCTGGGGTCGGCGGCGCTGGCCCTCTGAGTAAGTCGCGGGGACAAGTCGAATGGAACGTGCGAGTGTTGCAGCACATTGGAAAACGACACCCATGTTTGGGACCCTGTCCTCCGATGGATGTCCTCGCGGGTCGTTTCCTCGCGAGAGTGCACACAAGTCTGCGGCATGCAAATCAGCATGCAAATCAGCAGTCCCCCCTCACGCATCCACCACCACCAGGAGACCTCCAGCAATTGACTCTGAGGAGCTCAGTCTGAGGAGCTCAGCTAGACTACGTAAGCCTGCAGCCCCCTCCCTTGCCTCGGGCCGCGCACAGCTGAGCACAGGTCTCCTGTCGGACCCCTGCAAGTTTATGCTGCTTTAAGCGGATTTGCTTCTCCGAGCCTGGGCTCGGGCCGCCGAGAAGGAAATACTGCGGGGCACCACTGCCGCGGAGGGCGTTCCTTGGCACGAGGCGGACGCATCCTGAGAGAATCGGGCCCTGGACAACCGGGGCGTCTCCCCTTGAGCAGGTCTTCCCTCGCCTCCCCCCGATACCCATGCGGAGGGCATCGTTTGAGCCAGCATGGCCGCCTGGGTCACCGAAATTCGCGCCTGACATGCGCGGGCGCGCGGGCTCTCTCGCAGCCCCACCTGCGGAAGGGCAGTTCGCCAGTCCAAGCCACGACATGCGAAACGCGATCATCTCCGCGCCCTTGCGGGCGACCTGGGCTGCGGTATATCTTTGGAAAGCCGTTCTGAGCTGCACATCCTGGAACTCTCCCGTTTCAGCGCAGGGAGGGGGAGGAAATTCCATATCAACGGCTTCGATGACATTTCGACTGAACGCATAACCGTCGAGCGGCACCTGGATCCTGGACCTCTCGTGCCTACCAACCGCTACCTGCCGCGGGGTGAAGCGGGAAGGCGAGGACAGGGAGTGGACGGCGGAGGATGAGACAGGGGAGTTGAAGGACTGGAAGACGAGGCGGGGGACGGACGCGCCGTCGCCAGATGAGGGTCGCGAAGCAGTTGCTCAATCGACGTGAACCGCCGCTTGTCTGGTCGGACGGAAAGGGGGGCAGCGAGGGCGGGCAGCGCCTGCGTGCGGCGCCGCCCCTGGTGCGCCCCGCGCGCCAGGGAGGGGGTCCCCAGCGCCAATCCGAGAAGTCCGCGCGGACCTCCGAGATTTTGTGTTCATGTCATCCTCCGTTCCCCTGAGGGTACGCGAGGGCAGAAGAAGCAGACTCATTACCAGCCTGGCACATGTCCCTATCCCTATGCTGGGCATCGCCTCATCACGATGCTGACCTCAGGGACTCCCTCAGTTTCTGAGGGCGCATCCCTGAGATTGTCATCGCCTCTTGGCGTGTCAGCCTGAGGGGCAGGGCTAAGTTCGAGGCTTCGAGGCTGGTGAAGTCAGGAAGAGCAGCAGCAGCAGCAGGAAGAGCAGAAGCAGAGCGCAGCCGGCGGGGCCCGCGACCCGCCGAGCCGAGACGCGGCAAGGCAGCTGTCACGCCAGGCTTTTGGGGATGCACTCCGGGGCGGCACATGCCCGGGGCGGCCAGCCGGGGCACCGGCGCAGAGCCCGGCCAGCCGCTCAGTCGTCCCACTACAGCAGGGGCCCTACCTCAAGAAACCTTCCACAGGAAGCCCAACCCTGAGACCCCAGGACGTCATTTGATTTTTGGTGCGGAAGCGTCACGCTTTCACTGGCGAAACCATCGAAACCCAAGAAACCCAGGGTACCCTGGACGCAAGCAAGGTGTTCACAGGCATGGGCCTCCACTGGATCCGGGTCCGCGGGGAGCGGCGATCAGGAGAGGCCAAATCCAGATGGAGCAAGTCCACACGGAGACCGAGCACTCCGAGTGCACGTGCTCCGCATGGACTTGGCCTCCTGCCAGGACGAGGCCAAGTCCAGGCAGAGCATGCGCAGACGGAAACCGAGCACTCCGAGTGGACTTACCCCGTCCGGGAGATGGGCCCCACGTGCCCCCCAAACCCGGGTGAACCTTGGAGCATTGCAGGGCCTGCTCCAGAGCAGGAACTTGTTTTTGCTGCGGCGGCACGGCAGAGTTGGCTGCACTAGCGATAGGGCTGAACAGGGGCACCGAGAAGCGAATTGGCCAGTGTCCAAGAGCGGGGAGAGAACAGACGAGGCGACCTTTTTTGACTGTACTAGGCTCGTTGCAAGTTAGCTTGAGCGCAGCGGCCAACAGGACTGGCACAGGCTGCACACGAGAAGCCCGAGAGCATGGACGCTGAGCTGCTTCCGCTCTCGTCCCGAAAACTGTCGGGAGAGAGGTATTGGCGCTGCGGGAGGGGAGTAGAGGGATCATATACGAGAGAGGAGGAGTTTGCAGCGCCGTGCGAAGAGAGACGTCAGCGGGGCCCTGCTTCGTTGCCCATAGCAGGGCAGCCCTCGAGGCAGAGAGCAGTGCAGGGCTAGAAAAGAGGTATCTGGCCTGGGAATGCCTACCCAAATTAAGTAGACCGTGCGGAGAGAGAAGGAGCTGGACGGAGGGCCAAAATGGCCGTGGGCGGTCGAACCGCCTTGTTGCTGCTGAGCAGCGCATTGGGGGAGGGAGGAGGCTTGAAAGAGAGAGGGGAGAAGAAGGGCCAGAATGGCATTGCCGTGCTGCAGGGCGGACGCTGCAGCTGAAAGGCCTGCACGGGCCGGCCGCGGCGGGGAAGTGGGTGTGCCTGGGCGCTAGCCGAGACCAGACAGCAGAGACCCACCTCCGCGTGGCCCCTCACAGGCACACAGGGACCAAGGGGACCCTGCTACACCTGGACGAGGGCCAAAGAGACAAGCCGGGGCAAAGTGCCACGGTCCTCTCACGAGGCACTTGTGGCATGGCCGTCTAGGTAGTGAGCTGCCAAGGCGAACCAAAAGTATTAGGCCAGCTCACCACCTAGGAGACTCAGCTGTGGCGAGTCTGCGAATTGCTGTGTGAGCTTAGCCGATCGCTGTTTAGCGAGGCTGCTAAAATGCGCCGCATTGGCCGCACTCGTGCGGCAGAGTGAGAAGCGCGCCCATGAATGGCAACTACTCTTGCACAGGCCCTCAAGGGGAGTCCGGTGGAAAAAAGAGTGACTAGGTGGGCTGCCGAGTTAAGTATTAAGCTGGCTCCGCCCCTGTGTGGCGCATTGGCGGTTGCACCATGGGCGCCCATCCCATGTTGACTGGAGATGGTGCCGACTGGCGCCGCAAGAGTTGCAGCGAGAGTGTGTACCTGGAGGACCCACTGCAGCATACTGCATGTCGGCTCGGCCGACCTTAAATTGGAGACGCGGCGTCTCCTTGGTAGATTTTGACTCGTGTGATGGCTAGGGCTGTATAGGTGGTGGGCTGCAGGTAAACCGGGATCCGAGCAATGTGCTAGCCCACCACCTATGCGTGAGGACTCAGCCGTGGCGAGTCTGCGAATTGAGATGTGTGAGCGGCGTTTAGCCGCCTCACTGTTAGCGGGGCTGCTCAAGGTTGCTGAGCCGCACTATGACGGGATAGGCTGGATGCTGCTAGGCTCGCGTGGCCTACAACTCAGCTATGCAGGACGGCTCGACCGACCTAGAATTGGAGCGGCATGGCTCCAGCTGTTTAGGTGGTGGGCTGCCGAGGTAAGGAGAGAAAGCTGGAAAGATGAATAAAGGGAAAGTATTAGGCGAGCCCACCACCTAAGTGGGCGCGCTGCTAGTTGCGCCGAGGTCGCTTAGGACGACCTAGAAGGGCGCTGACAGATGCAGCACTAATGTGGCTCGCTCAGGCACCGAAGGGCGACGGGTTGAGAGTGCGGGCGGCAGCCGAGAGCGCCGAGAGACCTGCCGCTGTCGCCGCCGCTCGCGCCTGGGCCTCTTGCGCGGCAGCCTGCTGCTGGTTGTAGTGGTCCCTCAGCATGGCCTCCACCTCAGAGATGGTCGCCAGGCCTGGGGTCTCGATCCACTCCCAGTCCCAGGTTTCGACGACCTGGCCGTCGATGACGTCCAGCGACTTGAGCTTCCAAACGAACGGGTAGAGCATGCCGTTGGGCATCTTCCACTCGCCAGGGCATGTGGAAGGCCACCACTTTTTGAACTCACGCGTGGCGGCCGTGTATTGGGAGCCCTGCCATGCCGAACCAGCATACGTGTCTCCTGAGAGGCCGAAGAGCTCCCGCGTGTTGGGCGACGCCCTGCTGGCCTCGGCCGCGCCCGCCTCCGCCGCGGCCGCTGCGGAACCGCCCGCGGGAGGCATGGGCACCATGGCGGCGTGGGGCGCGCTGAGAGAAGGGGGGAGTGCCAAGGGAACAAAAAGAAGTAGCCCATAAGCCAACAGCCAAATATGAGTGAAACCTAGCTGGCCTATGCTTGCATCTGTGTGAGGAGGACCCTCCTGACGGGCCGACTGATGCATGCTTGGCCTGGTGCGGAGTCTATAGGGATGAGGATGTTACCGCTACGCATGTTGACCCGCAGCGAAAGGCCGGTGCGGTAGGGTATGCCCGTGCCAAATAGGATGGGCCGTGCATCCATCTCCTGAAGAATGGGGAGGTGAAAAAAGCGCGGCCTTTCCGCTGTGGATGGCAGCCTGGTCTCCTGCCCATGGAATTGCTCCATTAGGAGCCCTACATTGATGGGCAATGGGGACCAAAGCGGAATGTGGCCTGTCGTTATTACTACCATCCACTGCACTACTGTAGGCGGTGGTGGCACTGCCTCAGTGGGGGCGCAGCGGAAGTCGCCGTGCTCGAACTGCGGCAGGTGCTGCGCCTCTGGGGTCGGCATGGCCTGAGGGATTAGGGTTCGGGGAGACGGAGGATACGAGCGAGGTGGGACAACGGGAGGCAGAATGGCCGAACCATGATCATGGCCTGGAAATCTATAAGGATGGGGCTGCCAGCCGCTGCATCCTGCAAAAGACGATGAGGGCTGAGGGAGGACTGCTCCCAGGCCCCCGATTGGAGCAGGTCCAGAAAGAGCTGGTCCGGCACGTAAACAGAAACTAGCCCTATGGTGGGTGAGAAACGTGCATCATAGGGGCCGTCCCCCGCAGCACATTGAGGGTAAATGTGGAGTAGGTTGGGGGAGTTGGCCTCGCGCCAGCGCCCATGCCAGCGCTCGAGTGTACGATTAACGGCCGTGGGCAAATCTAGGTGAAGCACAGGGCCCACGAAGGCGCGCGCGTGTGGCCATGCGGGCGGCCCGCTCTCGAGCTGCCATGTGGCTTGCCACTGGGGTACCGCGTTATGCTGGTACACCGTGGTGGGAGACAGAATGAAGGCGTGGCGCCTCGCGCCGCCGCTGAGAAAGCGGTAGACTTGCTGGTGGGCCAAGAGAAGCCGCTCAGCCAAATGCTTCCATAAGGAAGCCAAACGAGAGGCTGGTGGCGAGATGCTGCGCGGCTCTAATTGTTGCCCCGGGTACGCCTCAGCAGCGGGCATGTCCTCGTCTGCACCGGCGTTGCCCAGGTTACTGGGCTCGCCCCTCATGGCCTGAAGGGGATGAGGCGGAAAAGGGAGCTGATAAGAGGAGAGAAGGAGAGGTTAGGCTTAGGCTGAGGGTTAGCTGCCTGGCAAAAGTTAGCGCCTGGCAGCATCACCTCCTTCATGAGGTTTACGCGGCCTCCTGGGCGAAAGACGCTGACCGCAATGCGAGAGGCTTTCGCCTTCTCGCAACTGCAGCCTGAGGCGCTCCCTGTGTATCCTGTCGATACGGAGCTGGTCCTGCCTATGCTCCTCTTTGAGCTGGGCAATTCTATGCTCGTGCTCCTTGAGAAATGAGCTGCGCTGCTCGTCCGATGCTGCGGCTGACGCAGCTGCAGCTGCGACTGTGGGCGGCAGGCGCGGAGCTACCTGGGCAGTATGGTGAGACTTGCGAGCCTTATGGTGCCTTGGAGGAGGAGAGGCTGGAGGCGAGGCCGGGCCGTGGGAGTCCTGCGGGCTGCTTTGAGCCTCTACTGGTTCTTGGCGCTGTGGCGCAGGCTGCTCGTCCGAGGCTGCATCAGACGCCTTGGCAGGCGAGCGTGAGCGCTGAGCTGCATGGGCCGCGCGGTGCGCCTTGGCCTTGCGAGCCCGATGGTGCCTAGGGGGGGGAGAGGCTGGAGGTGGCGGCGGGCCGAGGGACTCCTGCGGGCTGCTTTGTGCCTCAGCAGGTTCCCTGCGTATCTGCGCTGGCTGCTTGAGCGCGCTTTTGCGCGGCTCGGTGCGTAAGCGCGAATTATAGGCCACCTTGGGGGGCTTGGCCGTGAACTCGCCCGCAAATGAGACCTGTTTGCGCTTGCGAGTTGCAGAGGCGCGGGGCGCAGCGGACTGTTCCGCCGGCTCTGGAGAGTCATGCGGAGGAAATGGTGAGGAGGCAGAGGAATATGAGGCGTCGTCCACCTGATCCAGCCTTCTAGGCGATGCTGGGGGACTAGAAGCCCTGCTCGGCTGGCTCCTGTGTGGCGCAGCTTTACGAGACTGTTTGCGAGGCTCGCGCAGGGGTGGAGGCGAGGTGCACGCTGAGAGGGGTGGAGAAAAAGGTGAGGCTGCCTGGCCTATCCAGCCTTCCGGAACGGCTGCTTTGGCAGGCACCCTGGGATGATCTGGGGGCGGCAAGGGAGGCAAGGCGGGCGGAGGTGGCGGAGGATGAAAAGTGGCCCCGTAAATGTGCCTGCCTCGACCCATGGGGGGGCCGCTGAAATCGCCAGGCGGCCGCGGGGGATCTGAGGCTGGTGGGGTGCTGGACAGAGAGCGCTGCACCGCTTTGGCTACCCGGGCGAATTGGGCAGGCGAAAGTAGGGGTGGAGGAGCTGAGGCGGACCGAAATTGGCCCGGTGGGGGATGCTTTGGCCTGGCTTCACGCGGCACCAGCACCCATGGCCGTCTGGACATGAGACGCCAGCTAAGTGTCGAAGATGTCGGCGTTGAAGTCCTGCGGGGCGGGCGAAGCAGGGTGCCACATGTGAGAGAGGGAAATGCCCGTGAGCGGGACGGGTCGTGCCGCTTGACGGGAACGCTCGGCCCTGATTTGTCTGGCCCGTTCCCTATTGCACTGGATGCGCCTTTTCTGATCCAGAGTTAGGGGGGGCGGGGGTGGCGGCGGAGGGAGGGTGGAGGGAAAAATGGGGGCTGTGCCCAAAAAGTGCATGGCCTCTTGTTCCGCTTCCGAGTCCTGATCGGCGGGATCAGGCTGCTCGTGAGCGTCTGAGGGGAGGTCGCTATGGCGCCGCGGCTCGCGGGGCCTGGAGAGAGCCAAAAGCCTGCGGAAACGGTCCAGCTCCCCATCTACTTTGGCACGGGTGCGAGGGGCGGAGGGATCAACAAAGTCGGGGCCTAGCCAAAAGTCGCTGGTCATGGAAGCGGAGAAGCGGAGGAGGGGGGCCAGAGCCGAGGGGTCCGACTGGGGAAGAGGATCCTGTGGGTCGTCAACATATGGTAAAATGACGTCCTGGTATATAGCCTGGGCGAGACATTCGCAAAGGGCAGAAGGGTAGGTCTTTTTGTCAGCAGTGAAAAAGCGGTCATTCTCGTCCTTACCTAGAAGTGTACGATGTGACCCCCGTGGGTGCGTGCACTTGGTCCCTTGGGGACGGTTAGTAAGGAGCTCTGGGAGCGAGGGAAGGCGGAGCGATAGCAAGCGCGTGGGGGCTTTGCCGAATTCGTTAGGAGGGCGGCAAGACGGCTGGAACATGCACTGGTCGATGTCCGTGGTGCGGACCGCCGGTGCAGCAGCCAGGGCCATTAAAGGCCTCCATATCCAGCTAGGCTGCGCCCTGGGTTCCCAGTGGGCAGGGCATGGATGTTCCATCCATGCCGAGGTACCCATTTCCAAATGAGCGGCAAAGAGGAGAACCAATGAAGCGAGTAGCAAGTTGGCTATCTGCAATTGGCGGGATTGCTTGGGCGTTGCGTTGGGGATGCCCCAGTAGTGCTCGGTAGTGCGCAGCGGCGGTGGTCCGTTGGGCTTCCAGCGGGCCGCGCAAAAGGTTTCGCACGGCGGGCCCCCACCTGAAACAACCACTCTGCCAGCATAAATATGTTGCTGCCAGAGCTTGATGGTCTCCGACTTGGTGAGATCGCCTGAGTCGGGGTCGATAGCAATATCGACCGACAGTATATGTACCTCTATCGAGGGGTCAGGCGTGAATGATTCCAGGTGATGCTGGATATCCCCTTCGCGCCTGCGGCCAGAGAAAAGATTGAGGATGAAAATTTCCTTGCGCCTTATACGGGCTGGAATTTCTATGGTCGCTAGACCAGAATAACCCTTCGGTTGAAATGGCCATTCAGGCAGCGCAGGAAGAGGAGGAGGTAGTGGCGGAGGAACATCGGCGGGAAAAAGTAAAGAGACGGCATCAGAGTCCAGCGCGTAATCTGTAACCGCCATTATGGCGCGAGCGTCCGCTTGCGACAAGTGTTTGGCAAAGTCACGAAAGTGCTGTGTGGTAGCACGCTTGGCACGATGTGCCGGTAATGCCACACGCCATCGACCTACGCCTGACTTTACTTGTAGCTTGGCATTTTCGCAGCGTTGCATAGCAAGCGCTGCGATTTGCTCTTGGGGAAGGCGTTGGGAATGGCAAAGGAGGTAGAGAGCACATATGAAGGAGTCGAAACATAGGTGCTGCAAGAGACTGGCGCGTGAGCCAAAGGGGAGACTGCAGGCCGGGCACACCTGGGTGTCCGGTACTAGGCCTTTGACCCTGTGGGACAAGGTCCAGTGCACCTGGGCAACGTGTTGTTTTAGCCCCCGAAATTTTAGAAATGTGCGCGAGCACCATGGGCAAGTGAGCACCGCTGGGTAGTGCGCTGCCAGGCGTTGCTGCTCGATCGGGTGATGTACATGGTCCGTCGGCAGGGGGATCCCACATGGGACAGTAATGGCAAAAAAGTGCTTGGCAGCTGCCTCGGCGAGTGCTGCGCGAGCGAAATGCTGTG
>CAUYUJ010015516.1:554931-573823 GCA_963575745.1 Prorocentrum cordatum
GGCTCTGGACGCCCGAGTTATCCGGGGTAACTCGGGTCCGGGGTAACTCGGGTTCGGATTCCCGAAAAACGAACCCGAGTTATCCCTGACCCGAGTTACCCCTGATGATTCGGGGCTCTGACCATTTATGACCCCCCCATTACGCGGCGCCCAATCCTCCGAGCACCCAGCAGCCGCCGGGCGCCGCGGCGCCCTCGGGAGCGGCGCCGCCCGCCGAGCCGTCGCGGCCGCCCCGCGGGGCGGCGGCCGCCGCGGCCGCCGCCACGACGTGCGCCAGGGGCCGCAGCGGCGAGCAGGGCAGGATGCCCAGACCCCCGCCGCGCCGTGAGGAATCACGACGGGAGGGCGGCGAGGTCTACACACGTCCGCGGCATCCCTGGCCAGGTCCATCCCGAACCCAGCAGCGGTGTGTACTCCACGCCCTCCCGGCTTGCCCAGCGGGGCGTGTGCACGGCTCCTGGGTTCTCGAGATGGGCCAGGCCAGGGAGCAATGGATCTGTATAGATTTCGACGCCCGAGGCGGAAAGGTTTTCGCTGTTTTCGGCATCCGGGGGTCCTCACTGAGCCTCGGGGCCGCCCTTGGGATCCAGGTATCTGGGGTCAGGTCGGGCATAGCATCCTACAGGCGGATGTGTAAGAACAACGCCAAACAATCCGCAATACACATATATACATATAGAGAGAGAGAGAGATCACAAATAATCCGAAGAGCACAACAAATCGTCACGAGACTATTTTCTCACGATTCTGAAATCTCCCTCCTGTAGGGGGACATGCCCGACCCAAATTCGGGGGTCGACGCTGTGACAAAATCACGACGTCGGGGGTCTGGGTGCCGTGCGCGGCGCCGGCGCAGGGCCGCGAGGCCCCCGCGCCGCGCCCGGTCCAGAGCCTGTCGGGGGGCCCAAAAAAGGATCCTCCTCCTGCTGCTCTTTTGGGGGGCGGAGCGGGCTTCCATCCACAGAGATAGTGCCCTGCTCCTGTCCTCCTACTCCTCCTCCTCCTCCTCCTCCTCCTCCTCCTCCTCCTCATCATCATCATCATCATCATCATCATCATCATCATCATCATCATCATCATCATCATCATCATTTCCTTCTCCGTTCCCTGAATTCTCCTCCTCCTCCTCCTCCTCCTCCTTCCACCCCTGAGCTGGCCCCCGCGGGAGGCCAGCTCCGGGGCGGGGAAGCGCCGGCCCTGGCAGCGAATCTGCACGCCACTGGGCGGGGTGTGCTCTTGAAGTCGACGAAATCTCTACGTATCCACTGCTCCCTGGATGCTCAGTCGGTATCGTTTGACCGACACTTCTCCCCATCCCCATGCCCATCCAGACCCCCACCGTCTCGGCGCCCCGAGGGGAACCCCTGGGGATCATGCCACTCGAAGCCCGAAGGGGACGGCCTGTATCCCCATCCAGGGGGGGGAGATCGGCCGATGGAGCCCACCTGAACCCGCCAGCAGTGTATACGCCACGCCCTCCTGGCTTGGCCAGGAGGGCGCATGCACAGCTCATGGGTTCAAGATGGCACCGGCCAGGGAGCAGTGGATATGTATGGCTTGCGTCGCCCGACAATGGTGAAACCAAGAGGTACCTATACCGCTAATCCCCAGACCTCTCCCGGGTCGCGTGATGACCATTTCTCGAGGCGAATCCAATGGTGGCGACGAGGGCACTCCAGGAGGCCCCAAAAAAGAGGAAGAACGCGCCGAGGGTAGCAGTGTATCGGTAATTCTTGCTCCTGGGGGACTATTGCGCAGGATATGGAATGCAATGCCCCCCGCCCCCCCCGTTCCTCCTATTCCCCCTCGCGTCCTCCTCTTCCCCTTCCGCTTCTTTCTAGCTCGCGCCTCCCCCTCCCGTGCCCCCCCCCTCCGCCTCTTCCCCCGAAAGCGATTGGGGGCCGGCGCGCCCCCCCCCCCGTGGACGCCCGCCCCGCCGCGCCGGCGTGCCCCCCGCCGGGCCTGTGCGCGAGGAAGTGGCCGCCCGTTGCCGGGCCCAGGTGGGACACCGAGGCGCAGAGCCGGAAGGCCTCCAGCGCCGGGGGGCGCGCGTCCTGCGGGATGGGGCGGGGGGGGGCAGGGCACGGGCTATGGAGAACGAGCAGCGGAGGGGCAACAACAAGAGGCAGCTCTTGTTTGTTTTCCTCATCTTTGAACCTCCTGTTCCCGCTCCTCCTCCTCTTCCTCCGCCTCCTCCGCCTCCTGCTCCTCCTTCTCCACGTGATTTTCATTATCCTCCTCCTGCTCCTCCTCCCCCTCCTCCTCCTCCTCCTCCTCCTCCTCCTTCTCCTCCTCCTCGTCCTCCTTGTCGTCCTCCTCCTCCTCCTCTTCCTCCTCTCCTCCTCCTCCTCCTCCTCCTCCTCCTCCTCCTCCTCCTCTCCTCCTCCTCCTCCTCCTCCTCCTCCTCCTCCTCCCCTCCTCCTCCTCCTCCTCCTCCTCATGTTCCTTTTCAACCTTCTCCTCCTCTCCTCATCCTCCTCCTCCTCCTCCTCCTCCTCCTCATGTTCCTTTTCAGCCTCCTCCCCCTCCTGCTCCTCCTCCTCCTCCTCCTTCCTCCTCCTCCTCCTCCTCCTCCTCCTCCTCCTCCTCCTCCTCCTCCCCCTCCTCCTCCTCCTCCTCCTCCCCCTCCTCCCCCTCCTCTCCTCCCCCTCCTCCTCCTCCTCCTCCTCCTCCCTCCTTCTGTTTATATTCTCCTCCTCCTCCTCCACCTCTTTTCACTCTTCATCCTGGAAACGTCGACCTTGAATCGGCGATACATCGCCGATAAACCGGCGACAGGCATCCGATAGTGCATCCGCACGTGCCTGGGCAGATAGGGGCTATCGGGCTCCTAGCGCCGATCAATGGGCGATGGGAGGTCGGACGCATCCCCCCTATGCCTATCCCCCATATCGCTGCCTCTCAGTACCGGCGACCGAGAGCTAATAACGATCGGCGGTTATCAAGAAGGATTGAGTGTACGGTCGGACTGAGGTACAAGATCGAGATCGGTTCGGGGAGGGTACCCTCGTGTGTTTGTTGGATGTTCTTGTGCATCCTGGGGGAGGGTACCCTTCAATATTCTTCAACTTGGCCGGCGGAAGGGTCTCATGTTCTTGAAGTATGTTCCTCTGTCCTAGGTCTGGCAGCATCCCAGATTCAGCCCAGGTCTAAAGTCGATGAAGCGGGCCCAATTGGGATGGGACTGGAGCAGGCGGGAGTATGCCGTTCTCTATAGGCAGGTGTGCGACCACGGATACGCAGGCGTCGATGCTGACTATTTGCTTGCTTGGGCGGACGAGGAGGAGGAGGAGGAGGAGGAGGAGGAGGAGGATGCCTGGCATACCCAGACGATGGAGCCTCTGACGGAGCAGCAAATAGCAGATAACATCGCCGCCATCGCCGAGGCCACCAACGGCAACAAGAAGCAAGGACGACACCCAACATTCAGCGACAAGCCGGCCTACCCGTGCGACGTCACGCCGCTGCCTCTCCTCGAGACGTCGCCCGTCCTACCCAAAGTATTTGCCAGACTCGAGTCATTACCAAGCAGACCACCCGCGTGCTCGCCCGCAGAACCAGCCGAGCGCCAAGAAATCGTCTTCATCACGGACCGCCCTCGACAGGCCGCCGACCTCCAACAGATCATGGCCAGCTACAGGATCACGAGCATCAGCGGACTTGACTACACGCAGATCGCCATCCCCAGCGATGGCCATACCTCAGAACTCCCTACAGTACTTCGGCGAGCACAACGCAGGACCCCCTGGGGAACGCCTCAAGTCTCCGAAACCATCGCCGACGAGCTATTTGCCGCCAACAACGTCACACGAGAGGTCTTGCGTATGATTTTCACGGCGACCACTACCAAAGTACCATTCGTAGCAGCCATCTCTGCCGAGTCGATCATCAGACAGACCCCAGAATATCGGTACATCGCCAACCTGACGACCGTCTACGAGACCCCGACGAACCACTACGACCTCGGTACCATACAGATCCTCGACAACGGCACCCGCGACGACCTCCGCAACATAATGCACACGGCAAACGAAGAGGAGATCGACTTCACCATTGCCGACCTGCTCGACGGCAACATGGTAGCTAGATGGGGCCTCAGAACAGCAACCGCCGCTCCTACCAGCCAAAACATGAACACCAACGACGCCTACTACATTGAACGAGAGGACGAAGTGCCGCCTCATGCCGAAGACGAACGCCATGAAGAATGTCACCGGCGACAGGTTCAACGGCGTCAGGACGCAAGTCCTGAGGAAGCCCCGAGTGCGTGGGAAAACCTCAGGCAGCGTCGCCAAGTTGTTCAAGCGGCGTTAGGACGCAAGTCCTGGGGAAGCCCCGAATGCGAGGGAACACCCCAGGCCCAAGTCGCCACGTTCTGTAGTATTTCAGAAGGCAGCGGCAGCTCGTGCAAGAGGTCAGCGGGTACTTGCGAGCCGCATCACGCACCCACTCCACTCTCGCCAAGCACCACCGACCAGATACACCCCACGACCAAAGGTACGACCTTCCACACCACGCCACAAGTCAACGCTGCCATGGTGAGGCAAGGATCAAACTTCGAGACGGGTTCGAAGGGTGGGGGGGCAGGACGAGTACTGCCCGCGCCTACCAGGGGGGATGGTGAGGGGCAGGGGGGGGTAGGACGGCCACTACCCGCGCCCCCGCGGTCCGCCCTAGCTCGCCACCCCCACCATCCCCATGGCGAAGGAGGAGCTTACCCGATCGCCGACGCGGCGAAGCTGAAGGCAGCAGAGACACTCCCCACCGACGACAACAGCAAGCACCAGGCCCGGGGTTCGCCCCCACCGAGGGCACCGTGACCCCTAGCCATAGCGGGACGAGGTGGGGCCGCCACGAACCCCACTTGAAGTCGGTGCATGGAGGCCTCTCACGTGCGCCCATAACCAACACCACAACCCCAGCAACAATACGCCCTCCCCACGACCTGACCATAGACACTCAAGACGACCATCTACAACCTATGGGACTCGCCACCGACCGATCACCCACCCCGCAACCACCACCCATCCAACCACCATCACCACCTCGATTCCACCAGCCCACTGAAAGGAGGACAGGAGCAGGGTCCTCAGCAGTGCGGCACGACCCAACCATGACAGTGCATGCGGAAAGGAGGACAGGAACAGGGTCCTCAACCGCCAGGCTCGATCAACACGCCATGGAGACTCCGAAAAGGAGGACAGGAGCAGGGTCCCCAGAACCAATCTCCAAAAGGCACGCCCGCAGAAAGGAGGACAGGAGCAGGGTCCTCAGCTGCGAGGTACTACTAAGACAATCAACCCCAGAACCTCCACCTCATCAACAGCAACCACCACCTCGACTTGACCAGCCCGCTGAAAGGAGGACAGGAGCAGGCAGCAGCGTGGCGTGATGAGCCTACCACATCTGAAGCGGTGCTCAGCACGCACGACTTCCCAGAGGAGCTCACGCAAAGTGAAGGAGGCGGCGCACCGTGCGCCGCGGCGAGGCCTTCCCCAGCCCTCGGGCCGAAGGGGGGAACGGCCCGCCCCCCGTGTAACATACGGGGGCCGCCAGCTCAGCCGAGCTCGAGGGCGGCTAGAGAAGGTCGGACGCCCCTCAGCTCGCGAGCAAAGGAGGGGCGTTCCGTCGCAAAGGAGTTCGTTGAGGACCAGTTCGACGCCCACATGAAGGCGCTGGACTGAAGGGCTACGCCGCGGCGGCCCCGCCGCGGCACAGAGCCCTCACTGAAAGGGTTCGCTGAAAGGAGGAGCAGGAGGAGGAGGAGGAGGGCAATGCCTGAACGGCTTACCTGCCTTCGGGACTCAGGACTCAGGAGGAGAGAGGGGCGCCAGAATCCACGACTTGTCACACACGTGCGCCAGGGGGTCTGAGCCGGCTGAGCCCCGAGAACATCTGCCAAGATGGGAATGAAGGCAAGTCCGCTCAAAATCAATCCCTGGACCCCTCCCATGGTTCATCTGGTTCACCGCGGGTCCATTTGAGTCAGTTCCGCGGCCCGAAAACGGCCCACAGATAGCGAAAATGGGAAAAAGCTCGCCGAGCCAGCGCCTCGCACCTGCCCCATCCATCATCCACCCCTCCTGCTGGCCAGAACCATCACTGCTGGGCCACCTCAGACCCCCAGCCAAGTCCAACGTGCGAGCTCTCGTCTTAAAACACAAAAAAACAAATGGGCAGTGTGGTCGCCATATCCGGCCGCCTCAAACCAGCCATTCGGAGGAGGAGGAGGAGGAGGAGGAGGAGGAGGAGGAGGAAGAGGAGGGCGACGACGCCGACGACGACGACGAAGACGGAGGGAACAAGGGACGAAGACGGAGGGAACCAGCACTGATGCTGCATTTCCCATCGGGTCGGCATCGAATCGGGCCGCATCGGCACCGAATCGAAATCGATCCAAATCGGCTGCGCCAATTTGCACAACAGCGCCGTGCCGGCCGCATCGGATCACCCGGCAATCGGAATCGCATCACATCGGGCCTGCTGGGGTCGATGCCAAATCGGATCGATCGGATCGAAGCGGACCCCCCGGACGGGAGTCGGCCAGCTTGCCGCGGAGCGTCCAGACCTCTATTGATTGGCCCTTCTCTTCCTCTTGCCTTTCCTTAGAAATAGAAACACGCCACAATGATCTCTCGACGTTCGAAGTCCACGCGGATTTCTTGGATCGGCGCTAAGCCACGAGGGCCCCCCTGGCGGCGCCTCCGGCGTCGCCCCTGGCGTGCTCCGCGCTCCTCAGACATGTCTCGGACCTGTTCGGCACGGTCCAACTGTTGCCAGTTGCTCTTCGCTACACCCAGGACAGTGTAGCTCTGACATGATAGAAATAGTTGGCGCCACATCCAGTGAACCATGATACTTCGTGTGTCTGGTGCACGTTGGGGAGAACTCAGCTGGGGAAGCATGGTGCGATGGCACGACCAACCTGACAGCGAGTCATACTGCCCGATCACGAACGCATGGCTGATGAGTTTGCTTGGAACAACGTTCAAGGGATGCCCCCTCCCATGCACAGTGAGTGTTGTCGCCCACCGTAAACATTCATCTGGTCGGCGTGTCGCAACGCATGAGACTCACACACTGGTCACTGCGCTGGATAGGAAACCCGTGACTTGACTCTTGGGCGCCCGAACTATCCAGGGTAACTCGGGTCCGGGGTAAGTCGGATTCGGAATCCCGAAAAACCAACCCGAGTTAGCCCTGACCCGAGTTACCCCTGATGATTCGGGGCTCTGGACGCCCGAATTATCCGGGGTAAGTCGGGTCCGGGGTAAGTCGGGTTCGGAATCCCGAAAAACCAACCCGAGTTAGCCCTGACCCGAGTTACCCCTGATGATTCGGGGCTCTGAGACTCTGCGGCATTGGCGCAAGACTGTGTCCGAGACCCCACTGGCAACGGTGCCCGGGATCCGGCTCGGCCGGCAGAGCACGCAACCAGCCGCGTCGGGCAAGCGCCGTGTGCGGCATGCGCCTACTTCCGATGCTGGCGCGTCCGCTCCCGTGCCTCGCCTGCGAGCTTGCCATCGGAGTTCTGCCGTGGGAGATCGGGTACCGGTGCTGCTGCCCTTCCCAGGCCCTCCCGCTCCTGACCTGCACTGCAGAGACCACGAGCTCGAGGAGCGAGGAGGAGGAGCGAGGAGGAGGAGGAGCGAGGAGGAGCGAGGAGCGAGGAGCGAGGAGGAGGAGGAGGGGGAGGAGCGAGGAGCGAGGAGGAGCGAGGAGGAGGAGGAGGAGGAGGAGGAGGAGGAGGAGGTGGAGGAGGAGGAGGAGGAGCGAGGAGGAGTTGCGCCCCGCTGGCCTCCCTTCTTCGAGCAGGGCTCGGGAGGGCCCCTCGGGCACGGGGCACGCCGCCCGCCTGCCCTCTCCCCCACCCTTCCCCCCCGATGCCCAACGATGCCTTCGGCGCACGGCGGCAGGGCAGGCCAGCGGCCAAACCCTCACGTCTCCACTCCTCTGACTACCTACCAGAACACCCCAACCCAACCCGAAGGCCCGAATTTCGGGTTGGGGGGGGGGTACGGGTTCCATACGTGTTTTCTCGATGTTTCCCGACCCCCCCCCACTGGAAATTGAGGGCAAAATGAGGCCTTCCGGTTGGGTTAGGGTGGTTTGGTAGGTGGTGATGGACTGGCGGTCCGTGGATTTGGCGCGCGGTCGTCAAATCCGTGGATCGGGGGAGGTGCCCTTCCCAAAATGCGACCGGTGCCGCCTCGCTCGGCGGCGGGAATCCGCGAGTGCCCATGGAAACGGGACCCGTCGCTAACCCACGCCTCCTTAATCCATGTTTGCGATTGCCTGAACTCCTCCGGGAGAAGGCCGCAACAGACGTGCACGATGAAGAACTTCCCCCTCCCCCCGCCTCTCCTGGGAAACATAGAGACATGCTGGTACTATCTGTTCTCCTCGGAGGCGCGCGTCCGACCCGAACATTCAGCATACCCATCCTGTGGTGCATCGTTTCCCGAGCGGTGTGGCTAGTAAGCGCTCGCCACCACGCATACACTAGAAGACTTCTCGGTGCGCGCGTCGCCCCTGGGGGGCGACGTACAGATAGTATAAGTATGTTGGGGTGACGCCGATCTCCCACTCCCCAGCCCCCTTTTCCTAACCCCCTCTCCCACCCTCACTCCCATCCAAAGGCCGCCCAATGAACGACGAGGAGAAACGGTCCCAAGCACGATGCCCTGGCGACCTTACGCCGCAGCTTGCGCGGGCCGCCAGCGTGGCACACCGTGTGGAGACGAGGGCGCTGACGCGGGACATTTTGCGGCAACCGTACGCTCGAATATCCGCACAATCGACCCTCTTTAATGCGCTTGGTGATTATGGTCGAGACTTCCCGATGACGACGATGACGATGACGATGACGATGCCGGTGACGAAGACGATGCTGACTATGACGATGACGATGGCGATGACGATGACGTCATCATAGTCATCGTCATCGTCATCGTCATCGACATCGTCGTCATCATCATCATCATCATCATCATCATCATCATCATCATCATCATCATCGTCATCGTCATCGTCATCGTCATCGTCATCATCATCATCATCATCATCATCATCATCATCATCATCATCATCATCATCATCATCATCATCATCATCATCATCATCATCATCATCATCGATCCGCGGGCAAGCTTTATGGCTCGAGCGGTCCTGGACGGGGTGGGCATATCGGGGTCCCCGTCTCGGCGGCGAGCGCACGGGGGAAGGGAGAGGGGGCAGGCCGTCTCAAAGGCGGCGGGGCTTCTCTGAAGCCCTCGCGCCTTCTGACAAGGTTCCTGAGCTGACTACCTACCAGACCACCCCAACCCAACCCGAAGACCCGAATTTGACCCGAATTTCGGGTTGGGGGGGGTACGGATCCCATGTGTTTTCTCAACGTTCCCCGACCCCCCCCCACTGGAAATGGAGGCCAATTTGAGGCCTTCGGGTTGGGTTGGGGTGGTTTGGTGGGTGGTGATGAGCCTTCTCCGAAGACAGAGACAGCTTCTCAGAAGGCCACGGGGCTTCCGAGAAGCCCGTGCGCCAGGGGAAATGGCCTACGTAGTTCATTTCACTTCCCCCGGGGTGCGACGCCGACGATCGGCGATGCATGGGCGATTGCGTGTCCGTGCAGCCCCCCCCCCTCCCGGAGCATGGCCCCGAAAGGCCCCCGATGGTCGTCGGGCCCCGCGGCAGGGCGCGGTCGCCAGATCGCATCCCGAGGCTGGAAAGCCGCCGAGAACCGACGACGAAAAATACGAAAGCCACCCAGCTTGCCATCGCTCGTCGGTTTCGAGCGCGTCTCCAGGTGGTCCAGGATGCTCCAACATGGCCAAAATTGTTTCTGGCGCTGGAAGACCGCCGAGAACCGACGAGGACGTCCGAAAACCTCCCGGCTTGCCATCGCTCGGACGTCCATTCCTCATACGTTGCTCGGTTTCGAACGCGTTTCTCCAAGTGGTGAAGATGCTCTAAATTGGCTTAAATTTACCGGCGCTGGAAGACCGCCGAGAATCGACGAGAACGTCCGAAAACCTCCTGGCTTGCCATCGCTCGGACGTCCATTCCTCATACGTTGCTCGGTTTCGAGCGCGTTTCTCCAAGTGGTGAAGATACTCTAAATTGGCTAAAAATGAACCGGCGCTGGAAGACCGCCGAGAATCGACGAGGACGTCCGAAAACCTCCTGGCTTGCCATCGCTCGGACGTCCATTCCTCATACGTTGCTCGGTTTCGAGCGCGTTTCTCCAAGTGGTGAAGATACTCTAAATTGGCTAAAATGAACCGGCGCTGGAAGACCGCCGAGAATCGACGAGGACGTCCGAAAACCTCCTGGCTTGCCATCGCTCGACGTCCATTCCTCATACGTTGCTCGGTTTCGAGCGCGTTTCTCCAAGTGGTGAAGCTAAATTGGCTAAAATGAACCGGCGCTGGAAGACCGCCGAGAATCGACGAGGACGGAAAACCTCCTGGCTTGCCATCGCTCGGACGTCCATTCCTCATACGTTGCTCGGTTTCGAGCGCGTTTCTCCAAGTGGTGAAGATACTCTAAATTGGCTAAAATGAACCGGCGCTGGAAGACCGCCGAGAATCGACGAGGACGTCCGAAAACCTCCTGCTTGCTTCGGACGCTCATCGCTCGGGACGAATTGGCATTCCGAGAATCATACGTTCGCTCGGACGTTCCTCGAGTTTCGCGTTTCTCCAAGTGGTGAAGATACTCTAAATTGGCTAAAATGAACCGGCGCTGGAAGACCGCCGAGAATCGACGAGAACGTCCGAAAACCTCCTGGCTTGCCATCGCTCGGACGTCCATTCCTCATACGTTGCTCGGTTTCGAGCGCGTTTCTCCAAGTGGTGAGGATGCCCCAAGATGGCCAGAATAAACTCCGGCGCTGAAGACCGCCGAGAACCGACGAGAACGTCCGAAAACATCCTGGTCTGCCATCGCTCGGACGTCCATTCCGTGTGCATCGTTCGGTTTCGAGCGTGTTTCTCCAAAGGGTCCAAGATGTTCCAAGATGACCCTGAATTTCTGGCGCTGAAGGCCGCCAAGAACCGACGAAAATGTCCGAAAACCTCTCGGCTTGTCATCGCTCGTACGTCCTTCCTCGTGCATTCCTCGGCTTCGAGCGTGTGTCTCCAGGTGCTCCAAGATACTCCCAGATGGCCAAGATAGTTTCTAGCGCTGGGCTCGCCGCCGGGTTTAAAAAAACTGCACACGTCCGAGCGGTGCCAAGTCCCACTCTGGAAAGGAAGAGAACGTGGACCGTGACCAAGACTGAACGCGGACACGTTGTGTTGATCTTGGTCAGCGTCTATCTTGGTCAGCGTCAATTCGTGCATCATCCTCGCGAATCGGCGACGGCCGACATGGACGGTGACCAAAAACGGCACGGACACAATCTCGCGACATCGTGGTCATGGTCCCCATGTTTCTTCCCTCGGCACTCACAGAGGCCTCCTAGATGGGGTCGGAGTAGATGGGGTCGGGGGATCGCGCCGCATCGCCGATACATCGCCCATACATCGCCGATGCATCGGCGGTGCATCGGCGACGCCGACGTGAAACCAATCGGGCCCCGCATCGAGCCGCATCGCACATGCATCGGCGATGCGGCACGATCCTCCGCCTCCATCTGCCCCGACCCCGTGCAGGAGGCCTGGACACTCCGGGCCGAGAGGGCGTCCAAACGCCGCCCCCGTGCCGCGCCTCATGCCCGCGGGGGGGGGGAGCATCGCCGCCCGCTTCTCTCGCCCGCGGACCCCGCTCCAGCGTTTTCCGGCGCCGGGGCCGCGAGCAGCACCCCCCGCTCGGGGCGCGCGGCGCAGCGGCGGCGGGGCTCTCGCCAGGGGGGGGGGGGCGCCCGCCCAAGATCTTTCTCGGGCGGGCGAGCGCGCGGAGGGGGGGGCGGGGGGGGAACTAGGTGCGCAAGCGTCTTATCAGACGCCCCCACCCTCCTAGGAGGAGGAGGAGGAGGAGGAGGAGGAGGAGGAGGAGGAGGAGGGGAGGAGGAGGAGGAGGAGGGGGAGGAGGAGGGGGAGGGGAGGAGGAGGAAAAGGAGGAGGCATGGCATGGCATCTGCTTCGGGCCTCGGGCCGAAAGGGGGATCAACCACGACTACACACATCAATGGATTCGATATGTACGCCCTGCATTCCGCGCTGATTCTGCACAAGAAGGCGAGTCCCCCCCTGGGAGCCCCGAGTTGTCTTCGCTCTACCAATTGCGGCGAGACAAGCAAGACGCGTCATATATCGCCACACTGAGGTCGCGAATCCTGGAATGTCCCCACTTCTGGCGCCTTCTCCTTGAGGTGCCCGTATGCTCCGCCCGCTATCGCGGTGATCATCGAACCACCAATGAAAATGAATGAATCCGAATATGGGTACGACACGAAGGAATCTTCGTGTGAGTTAGTCTGAGTGTGATTGAGCCCGGAAGACAGAGAGTCTGAGTGTGAGTGAGCCTCAGCGTGAGTGAGTCTACTGAGTGAAAGAGTCTGGATGTGAGTGAACCTGGGCGCGTGTGATTCTGAATGTACTGAATCTGACTATGAATGGGATTGAATGTGATTGAGGCTGGCTGTGCACGGGTCTGAATGGGAGTGAGCCGGGGTATGCCTGAGTCTGATGGCGAATGAGTCTGAACGGGAATCTGATCATGTCTGAATACGAATGAGACTGAGCGTGAGAGGAATCGGAGGAGGAGGGGGAGGAGGAGGAGGTAAATCATAGGAGGAGGGCTTGTTTTTCCGAGCCGTCTATAAAAACGAAAACCCCATCTTAGGATATGGAAACATCAGACTTGCGGATGTCAAGAATTCACCGCGCGGTCCGTCACAGCACGGCCTTGGGACCTCGGAGGCCCCAGTCGCCCGAGACGCCCTCGGAGAACGACCCGTGTCGCAAAATCGCGCGGCGACCCCGCATCCCCAACGACTCACCGCGCGGTGCGATCACCAGACCGTTTTGGGGGGCCCACGGGGCCGTGGACGGCGCGCGGGCGGTGGCGGCGGGCTCGGAAATCGGCGCGGCCACGCACGCCGATGCAGTCCTCGGCGCGCCCGCGCCGACGCAGTCCTCGGCGCGCCCCCGCGCGACCATCGTCGGCCCCATCTCTAAGGAGATATACAGCGCACTCCTCTCCTGGGCAAGCCTGGGGGGGATGGCAGACGTGGAAGTCGGACCCCGCCCGGGCCGCCCACGGGGCCCGTCTCCGGCGTCTCCGTCGGATCGCCTCGGCCCGGCGCGCGCAGATGCGCTCGCGCTGCGCCTCGGTCAGGGGACGGGCGACGAGGGGCGAGCGAAGAAGGATGAGGAGGAGGAGGAGATATCGGGGAGCAGAAGCGGGACTCGAGGCCAGCGGTCAGAGTATGCAACTCCTCTCGGGCGGGGCCCTCTCAGGCCTCGGGGGTCAGGGCCTGGCCCCGACTGTCGGGCTCTCCGAAAGGGCGTGCGCTGGGCTTTTGGACCTCGGGCCAGCCGAACCGATGGCGCCCGGGATCAGGTCGAGAACCCTTGGCGCGGCGGCAGACGTCGGGGGCCCAGACCTGCCCCGCCCGCCCACTCCTCGGGCGCCGACCCCGCGAACAAATCCTGGAGGCCTTTCCCCCCTTGACCAGGGCGCCCTTCTCGCCGGCATCGGGCCCCAGGGAGACACGAGCGGGAACCCTTTCAACCACGGCGTCCGCGAAAGCCCGGCAGTGGGCGGGCGCGCTTTCTCGGCGGCGCAAACCAGTTTGCCCAAAAGAATGGCGCGGGCCCCGCGTCCGCGCCAGCAGCTGCCGCGCCCGGGCGTCGAGGCGAAACGCGCGCGGAAGCCCTTCATTCTTGGGCCGACGACGCGAGCCAGCGCCCGCCCGACCTGGCCGCCGCGCACGCTCCAGTCGGCGCCGGCGGTCGACGCCACCGGGCAACTCTGCTTCGACGGCAGCGGCCCCCACGTCTAGGATGTCACCGTCAGGTCGCGCAAATGGGCCCAGATCGAACGATGCGACCTGGCCGCCGAGCCCGCGCGCAGGCGCGCGCCGATCAGCAGCGCCATAGCCCGCAGCTGCGCGTCGCCCACCATGAGCTGGAGCCTCTGCCGCGCCAGCGGCGACAGCCCTGGCTCGCCCAACCATCGCGCGGCACCCGGCGTCTCGCGTGGAGGGCCGCCGCCGCTGGTGATCACGTGCCGGGAGTGGGCGGCCGACGCGAAGAGCCCTAGGCTTTGGGCTTCATCAGGTCACGGCGCCCCACGTCGATCGGATCGTCGATACTGAGGATCGCGATGACCACGTCGTCGCCGCCTGCAGGCTCACGGCGAAGCTCCGCGGGCAGTCCCCGATGCAAATTCGATTCTGCACGCCGCAGTAGAGGTTAAGTACATGGGGACCTCTGCGCGCTGGATGCGCCGCGGCACCCAGCCCGTGGACGCGCCCGCGTAGTCAGCCATCCGGAACTGGTCCAGGGCTCAACGCTCCTGGGGCAGAGGCTCGGACTCAGGTGGCGGTGGCGGCGGCGCCGGCGCCGTCGGTGCCTGGAGCAGTCGCAATCCAGGATGGCGGATCACGCCCCCCAATCCTAGACGCGCCCCCCCCCAGTCCGCCGCCACCTGGGAGGGCGGCCCCGCTGCCTTCGCAGCGGGGGTGCCGCCCAAAGCCGCCCTGAGGGGGCGCCCCCCTCGCCCTGCTGTTCGGCGCACGCGCAGGGCGCGCTGCCCTGCGCGGCGAGTAGCATGCACGTCGGGGAGGCCGACGCCAAATACAAGAGTGGGTGTGGCGGCCGCATCGTGCAAACCTGGCACTGGGGGCGCCTAGCACCCACTGCTTCGCGGCGCTGCTCACGGTCCAGCGCCGGCAGGAGACGCGGGCCCTGGGCCCCCCCCCTGGCAATGGAAGCTATCGGAGCACCATAGGCATGGCCAACGACTAGCGGTCGGTGCCCCCCGCGCGCGAGGGGGCGGCGGCGGCCCGCGCGGGCTGCCCGCCCGCCAGGGCCGGCGGGCGCCTCCGAGCCTCGCCTCGGCGAAGAACAACGTGGCCGCCGCCGCCGCCGCATGGGCGCGCCCGCCGGGGCCCTCGGCCGCGACCTGCGGCGCGTCGGAGAGGCGGTGCTCCCAGCTGCTGCGCGAGGCGCCGATCGCTCGCACCCATGGTCGGAGGTCTTCGGCGAAGTCCCCCAGCCCCGCGAACCTCGCCGCGCGCTGGCGGACCCACGGGAGGTCTACGGCGCTGCGACCGCATGGGAATTATCATGGGCCGAGCCACGGGGGCGAGCAAACACCACGGGCGGCCCGACTGCAGCAGCTCACCGAGGTGGCGCAGCATGGCTGCGCGGAACAGGCCACGGAGGCGCGCGCGCGCCCCGCCTTCGGTAGGCCCGCGTCGCCAGCGACTACAGGGGACTTGACGAGCCCCCCATCGTCGTCCGCCCTGCGCCTGGCTCGCGGGCGACGCGTCGCTGCTCGATAGAATGACATCGCCACGCCGTGTGAGTGGAGCTGTTCGGCGCCCGCGAGGGGGCCCCAGCTTCCTGCCGAGCAGCGCCCGGGGCCCAGAAGAAGGGCGCCCGCGAAGACCATGGGCGCCCGAGCGGGCAACTCGGGGTCGGCGGACACACTCCTGCAAAACCTCCCCAGCTGATTGGCGGCAGTCTGGGCGCAAGGGTGGACTTCTGGATGCGCGGCCCCGCGGTCGCCCCACTTCGCCTAGCCGCGCTCGGACGCTGACGACTCTGACCGGCGGCTGCTCGATGTCGCTGGATACGAACTGCAACTGTCACCGGCCATCATGCAAGAGGCGGTCCCTGGCGCCCTTGGACCCCTCGCCAGCGAATTCGACTGCGGTCTCGGACTGCCCCGACCCGGCCGGGCGCAGGAGCCTCGCGCTCGGCGGAAAAGCCTAGCGCCGCGCCCCCCGCGAGCTCGAGCGACTTGGCACCTTTGCCCGCGCCCCCGATGAAGTCGGAGCCATCGCCCACGAAGGCGGCGCCGCGCGCCGCGACGTCCCCGCGGAGCTCGCCGTCGAGATGCTGCGCGACGGACGGGGCGCCCGCGCCCGGGATGGCTGGCGCCAGGCCATGCTGGCGAAAAGCCGCTCTGTTCCATCACCTCCACGACGTCCCCCATGGCCGCCTTTATAGATCTGGCCCGCGAGCGGCTGCCCTGCGATGGGCGAAGTTGCGGGCCAGGGGCTGTCGTGGACAAACCAAGGCGCCCTGTGCTGCTCACATGCAAAGGCTTGCAAGAGGCCTTGGGCTCCTCGGGGCCCTAGCAGCGGCGGGCCCTCCAGCTTGCGCACCAGCGCGCGCCGCGATGCCCGCGCGACTCCTGCGTAGTCCGCCGTGGCCTTTGGCCTCGGCTGACGCGCCGGCCCCCGGCTGGAGTTCCCGCGCCGACGAGTGGAACGCACCCCTTGCGCCCTCGCGAAAAATGCGAAAGTGAATGCCCGGGCCCGCGAGGCGGCCCGCGGCAGCCCCGACGCCGCGATGGCGCGACGCGCTGCCCGACGCCGCCGAACTGCCCCTGCCCCGAGACCGGCGGCCGCGGGGTGGCCGGGCGCTCGCGCGCGCGCGGCAACGCGCGCGCATGTCGGAAGCGGCCGCGACCACGAAGAACCCGTGGTCGGCGCACTCCGCGACGTCTCTCTTCTCGCGGCGGCGCATGTAGCAGCCCCATCCCCGACTGGACAGGTTCGACCCCCGCGGCCGCGAGCTTGGCGATCAGAAGCATGTGCGCCACGGCCGGTCGGCCTGCAAACTTCTTGCAGATGAGCCCCAGCAAGCCGCCCGCTCTGGCCGAGGACTCCCTCGTGGGTGGAGCAATTGACACACGGCTCAGTCCGGGGCGTCATGACAAGGCCGCCCCCGGCCAGCGCGGCGACGGCGTCGGCCAGCTCGTTCCAGCCATCGGCCACGTGCCCCGCCGCGCGCTGCCACTGGCTTGAAGCGAGGCCGCTCAACACCTTCGCGAGGCCGTCCAGCGCCATCGAGCACGCCTTGCACGTCTCACGGGACGCGCCGCCCCTGGCAGCGCCCACAACCTACTGGCAGTCGGCGCGCGGCACGACGAGAGGGAACTCGCGCCCTCATTCGAGGCCCGAGCCTCGACGCGGCTGCCGCGCCCAAAGCGCGGCGGCCACCCCCGCGCAGAGCTCGGCGGCGACCGAGGGCCGGCAAAACAAGCCGGAGCTCCGGCATCGCCTGCCTTACGAGGCAGATCGCGGGGTGGGCCCCCTGCGAGTCCGTGCCGATCACGATGAACGCCCAGGAGGGTGGGCCCGCCCTGCCACCCTTGGCGCAGCATCCCGAGCCGCCACTGCATGTCGAGCCGCTCGCATAGCAGCGGCATCCGGAGGAACTTGTCGCCCGCTGCGTCGGCCAACGCCACGACGGTTGAGGCCCTCATTCCTCGTCGCTGACAGGGGTCACTGGGATCGCGGAAAGACCCCGCGGCCTTCATTCGGCCATGGCGTCGGGTGATCCCGCTTCGGGCGGCATGGCTGCCAATGCGGCTGCTGGGGTCGCCCTGCTGGGGTCAAAACCTCCCCGCTCTTACTCCAGCTTGGTGGGCCGCACCGCGCCATGTCGCCCCTTGAACTGCTTCGCGACTGCACCGTCAGCTGCCGCGCGTGGCTGCTGCTGGTGCTCCTGCGCTCCAAACGCTTCGGCGACGGCCTGTTTGTTGGCCCCAGTGGCCCCGGCCTCCTATTTCGCCTTTTTTCTCCGCCGCCGCCTTCATCTTGGTGAATTTCTGCATCCCGCTCGTGGCGGCTTTTGGCAAGTCCTTCGCCGCCTCTTCCTGCCGCGGTGCCGTGGCATCAGCAGCTGCTGTTGCTGCGGCTGCTGTGGGGGCGGTGGCGGCGTGCTGCTGCTGGAGGGGCGCTGCGAGGGCCTTCATCTGGGCAGCCATCTGCGCCATCTGGGCCTCCAGCGTGGACATACGCCCGTCGCCCTTGACGAAGGCGGGGAAAGCGTCGTACGACGTCCCTGGGGGGGGGCCCAGCACGCTCGCCTGGCAGCAGCTCGCGTCCAGCACGGCATTGTGCACCTCGTGGCCGTAGCCGCAGGTGTCGCCGGCAGCCTCGAGGTCGCCCGTGTTGCTGATACCCTCAAGGTTTCTGACGTTGGCGTCCGCCCATGATGCTGCTGATCGCCGTGCGCCCCCGCTGCCCTGGCCGCGTACAGGATGGGCCCGGTACGCGCAGAAATCTAACATCTGCTGCATGTGCGCAAGAAACTTCTGGGCGCGCCGAAGGTCTGACATCGCAGTCGTTGTGTCCGCTTCTGCTGTGTTCAAATTCTTCTCATCTGCGCTGACAGTTCGGTGTCACGCGCCACGGTGACCGTATTATTGGCCTTGCTTACGGAAGACTCCTGGTGCTCTTGTCTCAGTTCGGAGTCTTTGGCCATGATGACCTGGCAACGGATCACTGCTTACAGTCGGGGCGTTGACCTAAGGAACCCCAGATAAGCAACGAGGACCCTCTCTTTGCCATAGATGAAATTTCGATCTCCCATCGAAGGCTTAAGAAAACCTGAGGTGAACTGCAAAACAACCAAGGAACACTGAGCCCCTCCCAAACAAAAAGTGTTCCTTTTTCAGCGCCCCGATTGTAATGCCTCTCGGCGTTGCACAGGCGGCGCGCGTCCAGGTCGGTCAGGGCCCTGAGCGAACGCACTCGCCCTTTGGCTGCCAGGAGGAGCCTTCCGCAGAGGCTCTCTCCGCAGTGCTTCTGAGCCCGCCCGCGGGGGCGGGGGCACCCGGGCATGGATGTCGCGTGGCCTCGTCTGGAAGCCTCGGCTGGATCCCCATCGGGAGCTTCTTGAGATTCTCCTGCTCCTATAGAAGAAGCAGGAAAAAACAAAACGCCATAATCATAGAAACGTTTGGCGCTCCGCGCGGATCTCTT
>CAUYUJ010015516.1:573923-613923 GCA_963575745.1 Prorocentrum cordatum
CAAATCATGGAGCCTCCTATACCATTTTGCTGGCTTTTGCGAACCGACATTGATCGGCGCCAGTCGACGCTGAGTCGCCGCTCATCGACGCTGGTCGATGCTGATCGACGCAGAGTCAACACCGACTCATCGATTACTAAACGCTAATCGACGCTGGTGCACTCCGACCTGACTTCCGCACGGTTGGGGAAACCAAGAGGTGCCAATACCGCTGCTCCCCGGATCTCTCCTGCGGTGCGTGTTGGCCAGAATTTCAAAGCGAGTCCAGCGGTGGCGAGGAGGACCTCCGAGGAGTCCCACAAGGGGAAAACGAGCGAAGGGTAGCGGAATCGGTACCTTCTCCTCCTCTTAGAAGAAAAAAGAACGACGTAAACGTAAGTTTTTGGAGGTCCGCAAGGAGTTCTTGGATCCGCGCTGGACCCCCCTCCCCCGCGCACGGAGCGCGCCAGGGGCGGCGCCTGAGGCGCCGCCAGGGGGGCCCAGCGCAGATCGAAGAAGTTCGCGCGGAGCGCCAAAAGTGAATGTTCATGGCGTTTTCTTCGAAGGTAAGGGGTGGCGGCATCGGTACCTTCTCCTCCTCTGAACAACGAGGGTATACAGATTCCGTTGAGTTGTAAGAGGACAAGAACCCTATCCCAATTAGCTTGGCCTTGGCCCCGCTGGCCGACGTGCCCGCCTAAATCGGCGGGGATGTACATATGCCTGCTCCTCTGGGTTTCGCGGGGCGGGTCCCTAACCGGGGAGGGTGGGCTGGCGGGGCCGAATTACCATGGCCAAGAAAGCGACGATCAGAAACAGGTCTTACGCGAGATGGCATAGCGACCTTACGCGAAGGCTTACGCGGGCCACCAGCGCGACAAGGCACAATGGAGACAAGGGTGCTTACGCGCAATCTTAAGCGAGCAGCTTACGCGCGAATGCCGGCGCAGACGACCCCGTTTTTTGCGTCGCTAAGTGTCGGCGGCGAGCCCGTAGAAGAAGTGAGAAGGAGAAGGCCTTCTCAGACGGCTCGGGAGTCACCTGGCCCTCTGAGAATTGTTCTAAGCATTCCGCGAAGACACAAACAAAACTTCTCAAAAGTGCGAAGGCTTCTGAGAAGTCCCGCCACCTTCCGAGAAGGCCTTCTCCTTCTCACTTCCCCCCCTCGCTCGCAGCCGAAAGTGGGGATGGGCACAGGATCGACGATGCTGATGTCCATGGTCACCAAGCGCCCCGCCTGCTGGAGCCGAAGGGCGCCGTTCAGGGCCTTCACAGCCGACTGCATCCGCCTGTTGGAGGGGCATCACAAGGCGTGCATGAAGGGCAAATTTTCCACCACCGCTACAGTCTGTAGGACGGGGGAGAAGGAAGCATGCGGATGTCCTCCTCCTCGTCCTCCTCCTCTGCCTCGTCCTCCTCCTCCTCCTCCTCTTCCCCCTCTTCCTCCTCCTCCTCCTCCTCCTCCTCCCTCCTCCTCTTCCCCCTCCTCCTCCTCCTCCTCCTGCTCCTCCTCCTCCTCCTCCTCCTCCTCCTCCTCACTCCTCCTCCTCCTCCTCCTCCTCCTGATCCTCCGCCTCCTCCTCCTCTCCTCCCTCCTCCTCCATCCTCCGCCTCCTCCGCCTCCTCCTCCGCCTCGTCGTCCTCCTCCTCCTCCTCCACCTCCTCCTCCTCCTCCCTCCCCCTCTCCTACACATGGTAGTGGTGGTGGAAAATGGGCCCATCAGTGTAAGCGCTCGGAGATCCCCGCCGGGCCCGCCGCCCTGGCGCGCGGAGCGCGCCGGAGGCGGCGACAGAGGAGCCGCCGGGGAGGCCCAGCGCCGATCCAGGAAATCCGCACGGACCTCCGAAAGCACGTGCTTGTGAGGGGCCCATGTGCCACCACCACGTCCATGATGTAGGACGGGTGAGAAGGGAGGATGAGGAGGTCCTCCTCCTCCTCCTTCTCCTCCCCCTGATCCCTCTCCTGCCTATGGTACTGGAGGTGGAAAATGGGCCCATCAGCTTGCGTGCCGCCATTTCTGGCGGCGCGCGCAGGGTAGCAGGGGAAGGGGGGAAGGCTTCTCAGAATGAGGCTGCCTCTGAGGAGGAGGCGTTGGCCTGGCATCTATGGATAGGAAAAGGCCCGCGCCCTCTGAGAAGCAGGGGTGCTTCCAAGAAGTCTTCCCCCCTGCCCCTACTCGTACGTCGGGCATGTCCTCCTACAGGCGGATTCTGGACGAAACATCACAAACATTTCCCCAACAAGAAATACTCACAAACAGTCATTGTCAAAAATCGTCCCCATGCTATTGTTTGACTATTTTTGAATATTACCCCTGTAGAGGGACATGCCCGAGTTAACCCTGACCCCCTCTGCGCGTGGCTGACATTGCTTCTTCGACCTGTGGCTGCCGCCGCTGAAGTTCGACCCAGTCAAGTGCGGCGACGACGGTAAAGTCCGGGGCGTCGGCGAGGGCATGTGGAAGGCGCCGCCCGGGGTCCTCGGCGTGAGGCCGCCGCTCGCTATGGAGACGACGTCGCCCGCGGAGGACAGGTGGCGGAAGAAGGCGCTGGACGACCCGAAGCCGCCGCGCGCCGTCGGGCTCAGCGAGCTGCCCTGGAGGGGCGTGGGCGACGTGGAACCCCACAGCTCCTGAGGAGGAGGACGAGGAGGACGAGGGAGAGGAACATGAGGAGGAGGACGACGAGGAGGAGGAGGAGGACGAGGAGCAGGAGCGGCGAGCTTATCCCAATCCTCGCCCTCGCGGTCTGGATTCCAGGACGCGATCCCGCGAATGCGCGGTCGCACGCATACGTTCCAGGCGGGGCATCCACGCGGCAGCGCTCCGTACTCGCTGGGTCGAGGCCCAGGGGGCCCGGCCCGCGGGGCCGTGGATGCGGATGGGTAAATTCGCCCAAGAGCTCCTGCTCGTTCTGGGCGCTCTCCAGCATGGCCATCTCGGCCCGCAGCTGAGCGATGTCCATGCTGGCCGAGCCAAGGCCGTCGGTGGCGCCGCTGCGGCTCAGCACGGCGCTCATCTTGCCGCTCTTGATCCTGGCCCGTATCATGGCCTCCTGGCCCACCTCGAGCTCGTTCCTGCCCACCGACGGCTCGTCGCTGTCCTTGTCCGCCAGCCGCTGCGCCTGGTCCTCCAGCTTGTCGCCCAGCCTCACGTAGCCGTTGAGGAGCTCCTCGATCTCGAACACCATGGACTTCCACTTGGCGGCCTCGAGCTGCAGGGATCGCTCCTGGGGAAACCAAGCGGTACCGACACCGCAAATTACACGTCGGTCGGAAGAAGTAGGTAAAGACATGAAGTAGGAAGGCGGATATAGCAGATTGGGTCCAGGTCCGCCCAGAGGACAACAGAACACAGCAAAAGCATGTCGATTATTGAAGTAGGAAGGCGCTTGAAGTAGATTGGGATCTGGGAATCCAGTAATACATATTTTCAACGACCGGCGTGTACTCCCCGGCCTTCTCCCGGGGTGCGGTGCGCTCTGACCAGAGCTTCGAGGCGGAACCAGCGGTGGCGACGAGGGCCTCTGGGCCTGCCCAGAGGGTCGGCGGCGCGCGAGGGAGGGGGTAGTTTGGTAGTCCCCAAACGTGGTGGTGACAACACCTGGCGGTGAGTCTCGGGCGATTTGGTGTCACCACCCGGTTTGGGGACTCGTGCGGTTTTCCGAGGATGTCCCGAACACTGGTGGGTCCATGAGTCACAGAACCTGGTGGTGACCCCGTGTCCCCAAACCCAGCGGTGACCTTTTTGGGGATTCCAGGTCGCCACCTGGTATCTCACCACCCGGTTTGGGGGTTCCCAAGTAGTGATGAGGAGAAGGCCTTCTCAGAAGGCGGCGGGCCTTCTCAGAAGCCCTGGCGCCTTCTGAGAACTTTTGTCTTCGGGGAGAAGGCTCGGACAACTTCCCAGAGGCCGGGGAACCTCCGAGCCTTCGGAGAAGGCCCGCCCCTTCTCACTTCCCCCCCCCCTCGCTCGCCGCCGAATTGGGGCAGTGCAAAGGGGGGTCACCACTAGGGGGGTCGCCACTTCCTCGAGGAAACGCCACTTCCTCTAGACTTCCTCAAGGAACTGGGCCCCCCAGAGCCTCGAAAACGCAAAGAAACGTCCAAGAACATCCTCGACCCCTCGACCCTCCATCCTGGAACCTCGATTTCCAGGAGAAGCTGGCGACCCTCCCAGTGGTGACCCCCCTTGGCACTGCCTGACGAATGACTGTTTTTTCTTTTTCGGGTAATGGTCGTTATCCGGGGGGAGGGGGGGGGTTCGGGCGGGAGGGTGACGCTAACGGAGGCCGCGGCGTGCAGCTGCCGGGGTGCGCCCGTGCCAGCGGCGCATCACTCGCCAGTTTGCACCACAGCGTGTAGGGGAGAAACGGCCAGGCCACTCCCCCCAGTGCGGTCGTTGCTCCAGATTTCGTAATAAAGGGAGGGGGGGTCTCATTTCGGGGGGGGTCTCTGCCAGGCTATCTCGGAGGGCCTGGGGGGGGTCTGGGGACGATGTCTTGGAGGGTCCTCCCACGGGGGAGGTCTGAAATGGCTTGTCTTGGAGGGTCCAGACCCCCCTCCCTTTTATTACGAAATCTGGAGTAGCGTCACCCGGGGGCGGGAGGGGGGGGGCCAGGGCAACGAGCGTCACCCTGGGGAGGAAGAAAAAAACTAACAAAGAAAACGGTGAGGAAAAGGGGGAACACGAGGGAAGGGTAGAGGCACCCAGACGTCCAACATCTCAGTTCTTTCGAGACTCGGGCCCCCGACCTCCCGACCACTTCCCCGGGACAGGCACGGCCCCGAGGCCTGGCGAGGGCCCCGAGGGGCCGAAAACAGTGGAAAATCCTCCGTCTCGATGTCTGCGAGACGCCCGATGTCTGGGTGTGGGCACCTTTCCCTCCCCCTCGAGCTCCGCCCCCTCGCCATCTGCGCGGGGAGAGCCCGACATCTCGCCCGCCGCCCAGGCGGTACCGACTGGGCCGCGCCCGGGGGAGAGCCGTGCGCCTCGCCGCCCGCAGCAATGTTAGGCTGGGCATGTCCTCCCACGGGCGGGTTTTTTTGATAAAAAATCCAGAAAAAAAGATCCACAAAAAATAGCAACAAACAAAAATAATGCAGAAATCGTCCCCAGACTGTTTTTTGACTATTCTCGAACATTCCTCCTGTAGATGGACATGCCCGACTTGGCAGTAGTGAGGGGCAGCGCCAGGGGGAGGGGGACCAGCTCGGGGGGGGACATCGAGCTGGACTTGCTGATGCCTCGCCGATAGCTCGACGATATGCCCTGAGACCCTGGCGTCTCTATTTTTTCGGACCGGGCGTTTTCGTTTTTTTTTTCTGGTAAATCGACGATGCCCTGAGGTCCTGGCGTCTCAATTTTGTCGAGCTGGGCGTTTTCGCCCTTTTTCGTTCAGATCGACGATACCCTGAGATCCTGGAGCCTCAATTGTTTCGGGCCGGGCGTTTTCGCCTGTCTTCAGGGAACCCTCACAGATCGATGCGGCTCGAAAAATGGCGCAAAAAGATGGGGTCTAGGGCTCCGGGCGTGATTGTTTACGATGTTGCATTTCGGGGAGGTGAGAGCAACAAAAAACAGCACAATGAGCACACCGGCAAGCGAGGCCATGAGTAAATGCACCCAGGGAAGGAATCGAACAGGGCGGGGCTGCTTCATAAACGCCCGGGGCCGCTTGGTGAACGGCACCTTCGAGCCGGGCCGACCGATGGCAGGTGCGCACTTCCTGGGCGGGGTGGGGCCAGCGGCCACCCCATCGGCGATGATCGGGTCGGGCGAAAGGGGGGGATAGCAAAGGGGGGGTTTGAGACTCAGCTCACGCAGCTGATTTTCCCGGCGCCTCCCGGCGCCTGAGGCGGCTATGTATCGAGGAGTGGGCCCCTCGGTGAGGCCGAGACCAGCTGCATGCAGCAAATTTCGTAACCCCCCCTTTCCCAATCCCCCCCTTTCGCCCGGCCCGAACTTCCTGGGCGGGGTGGGGCCAGCGGCCACCCCATCGGCGATGAGTGGGCGATCGGGGGTCGATGCGTCCCGCCCCCCTGGCCCGATGCCCCCCTCGCGCTGCCCCCCCGCACGCAGGGGGGAAGCTGCCGCCTCGGCGGGCCTCTGGGAGAGGGGCGTCCGCCCCGATGTGAGGCGGAGAGCCGGGACGAAGACGAAATTCGGGTGAGGATAGATCGAGAATCTCTGACATCCGGCGGCTCTGGAGGATGCATCGGGCGCCACGGCCTTCTCAGAGCGTTGCAGCACGCTCTGAGAGCGTTCTGGAAGGCTCTGGCATGGAATTATCCTCGCCCTAGTAGCCCCGTCCGACGATGGCCCCCCCTGGAGGGAAAGATCGTGGGTACGGAACAAAAAGGGCACGACGCCCAACAGCAGCTGCTGTCCGAAACCAACAGCGGCCGCTGTGGAGCAGGTGAACGTTTTTTTTATTCGGCGTTTCGGCATTGGGCGGAAGGGGGGGGGGGGGGTGGGGGGTCTGGCTCCGGACCTCTGCTTAGTGCGACTGTTTGGAACCGTGCATCCTATGTGGGTCCACCTGCTCGAAACAGGCGCCAGAAACAGGCAAGATCTGCTACTCCACGGGGGGGGAGGGCGGGGGGGGCGAGGGCCCGCGCCGATCGGCAAAAGAAGAATAAGGAAGCGCTCACCCGAGCAGCGTCCTGTCTCAAATGTGCAACGCCTGCGGCGGCACCGACAGCGAGCCCTGTTGAAACAATTGAATCGGACTGCCATGACGGGCCGCGCGCCGGGGGGGAAACGAGAGGGGGCGGGCCTCCCTTCAGAGAAAATGTCTGAGCCTTCACCTTCGAACGCCTGAAGTGGGTACGGAAAAAACTTACACAATGCCGAACAACAAATGTTGTCCAAAACCGACAACGGCCGCTGTTGGGCATGCGGCTGTTTGTCTTCAAAGAACAGCGTCCGCGGCGGCGCGGACAGCGAGTCCTGTTGAAAATGAATTGGAAATGCTGTTGGGCATTGTACCCATGCTTCCGGTACCCATTTCGATCGTCCCGACCCCCGAAGACTCAGACCACTTCTCAAAGGCCAGAGGGCTTCTGCGAAGCCCCGCCGCCTTCTGAGGAGGCCTCCTCCTTCTCACTTCCTCCCCAAGGACGCGCCGCCGATATATATATATATATATATATATACACACACACACACACATACATACACATCGGTCACAATATGTCCCCGGACCCCTCCTGGGGTCCATGCGACGCAGTTTCTCACCCCTGATCTAGTTTCAGGGTCCCGGGGCCCGAAAACGGCACCCGGAGGCCGAAAACTGTGAAAAACAGCCTCGAACCAAGCAGCTCGAACGTGAAGCTCGAAATTCCCCCCCCCCCCCTCGCAAACCGCCGACGTGGGTCTTCGTCCCAATTCTTTCCGCAAAACCGAACCTAAGCTAGAAGAACATCCCTCAAGAACACGAGTCCCTCCGTCGGCCGAAACAAACAGAACATCCAGGAACACCCTCCCCAGGAATGCACGAGAGAACATCCAACCAACACGAAGAACATCAGGGCACCCTCCCCGAACCGACCTCGATCTTTAGAGGCCTCCCAGATGGGGTCCGAGCAGATGGGGTCGGAGGATGTCGCCACATCGCCGATGCATCGACATCGGCGACGAATAAGCGACGCATCGGCGACGCACTGGCGACGTCGGCGTGGAGAAGAGGGGGCCCCACATCGAGCCGCATCGGCGATGCATCGCATCGGCGATGCATCGGCGATGCGGCACGATCCTCCGACCCCCTCTACTCCGACCCCATCTAGGAGGCCTAGAATCTTCTACCTCGGCCCGACTGTACCTTACGTTGCATCTTCGGGGGACCTTGCCTGCCCCATCGCGCCACTACCTATGTCGAATCCGTGTCGAATCCGTGTCGAAAAACAAATCCGCCGCGAATCCATGTCGAATCCATGTCGAATCCGCGTCGAATCCCGTGCCGACCCCGAGGCGGGTACAAGAAACAAGGCAGCAATTTGCAGGACAGACGAGGTCCCCAAAAGATGCATCGCAGTGTACCCATTTCGGTCGTGCGGAGTCGAGGAGCACGGCTCCGACCCGGCCGTGGCTGGCCCGGGCCCTCCAGGCCTAGGCCGCCGGGGGCGCCATCGCGCGGGAAGGGCCACCTATGGGCGAGGAGCCACCCGTGCGGAGGAGCGCAGAGCCCAGCGCGGAGAGCCCATCGGGCCTCCGGGGGACGGCGCTGCGGGGGGACGACGGTCGCGCGGAAGGCCCTCTCCTCGTTCCCTCGCTCCTCCCCCTCCCCATCAGACCTTGGCGTTGCAACTTGCGCTTTCACACTGGGCGTTTGCGCCCCGTCTCCGGCCACGGGACCCTCACAGATCGAGCCAAATCGAAGAATGTTCAAAAAGTCTGGATGTTGCACTCTTTTCGCGTCCTGGAATCCAGACCGCGAGGGCGTGAACCTGGATGCACTCGCCGCTCCTGCTCCCGCTCCCGCTCCTGCTCCTGCTCCTGCTCCTCTTCCTGCTCCTCCTCCACCTGCTCCCCCTCCTCCTCCTCCTCCTCCTCCTCCTCCTCCTCGTCCTCCTCCTGCTGCTCCTCCTCCTGCTCTACCTGCTCTTCCACCTCGCTCCTCCTGCCTCCTCCCTCCCTTCCATCCCCCTCCTCCTTCCCCGCCTCCCTCCTCCTCCACTTCCTGCCTCTTCCCGGCGAGCTCGTCGCGCAGCTGCCAGCTTATCCAGATGAATCGCCCTCCTCCTCCTCCTCCTCCTCCTCTGATCCTCCTCCTCCGATCCTCCTCCCCTCCTCCATATCCTCCCTCCCTCCACCTCCTCCTCCTCCTCCGCCTCCTCCTCTCCTCCTCCTCCTCCTGTGCCCCTCGTCCTCCTCCTCCTCCTCCTCCTCCTCCCCCTCCTCTGATCCTTCCCTCTTCCTCCTCCTTCCTCCTCCTCCTCCTCCTCCTCCTCCTCCTCCTCCTCCTCCTCCTCCTCTCCTGCTCCTCCTCACTCAGATCCTCCTCCTCCTCCTTCCCCTCCTCCCCCTCCTCCGCCTCCCCTCCTCCGCCTCCTCCTCCTCCTCCTCCACCTCTCCTCCTCCCCCCCTCCTCCTCCTCCTGCTCCTCCACCTCGCTCCTCCTGCCTCCCCCTCCCTCCCTTCCTCCCCCTCCTCCCTCTCCCCCGCCTCCCTCCTCCTCCTCCTCTCCTCCTCCTCCTCCTCCTCCTCTCCTCCTGATCCTCCGACCTCCTCCTCCTCCTCCTCCTCCTCCTCCTTCTCCTCCTCCTCCTCCTCCTCCTCCTCCTCCTCCTCCTCCTCCTCCTCCCCCTGCCTCTTCCCGGTGAGCTCGTCCTTGGCCCAAGATCGGCGCCGACGCCGATCCTGGGCCCGGGATCGGCCCGGCCAGGATCGAGGCATGCCCGTGGCTCTCGACGCCCGCGGCGACCACACATCCCCCTGCTGCCAGCTCACCTCAATGAATCGCCCTCCATCCAACTCCTCCGGCTACTCCTCCCCCCTCCTCCTCCTCCTCCTCCTCTTCCGCTCCTCTTCCTCCTCCTCCTCCTCCGCCTCTCCGCCTAATCTCCTCCTCCTCTGATCCTCCTCCTCCTCCTCCTCCTCCTCCTCCTCCTCCTCCTCCTCCTCTGATCCTCCTCCTCTTCCGTGCGATCGAGATGGTCCTGGCAGGCCCCTCGAGCAGCCCCAGCTGGCCTCAACCAGCCCCCCGACTCGTCCGGGGCGGTCTCGGCCCTCCCGCGCGCCGCCTCTGGCGGCGCCCCTCGGGCGCTCGAGCGCCCCAGGGCGGAGGTGTTGAGGCTGCCCCCCCCGACTGCTCGGGGGGCCTGTTGAGGCCACCTGGGACTGCTCGGGAGGCATGTTGAGGCCAGCTGGGATAAGGAGGCAACTACTGGGAGGTGTTCGTCGGAAGGATGAGAGGGAATGAAACCCCATTGGGGGCTGCTGCGCGGGATTAGGCAACGGACTAGCCGGCCGCTCTGCGGTTGATCGGGAGTTTCTGTATATAGAAGAAGGTGCGTGCGCTTGTTGGCGAGGGTGAGGATGAGGTTCCTCCTCCTCCTCCTCCTCCTCCTCCTCCTCCTCCTCCTCCTCCATCCTTCTCTTGCCTCCGTCTGTCCTCCTCCACCCCGCAGCTCCATCATCTTCTCCTCCTCCTCCTCCTCCTCCTCCTCCTCCTCCTCCTCCTCCTCCTCCTCCTCATTCCTCCTCTGGGCACCTCCCCCGGGGCGCGGATCCACCGGATCTGTCCGGATCTGTCCGGAAACGGTGCCGGAGGCCGCTCTGGGCTCCTCTGGGCACCTCCCCCGGGGCCGGTTTTGTGAGGATGTCTCAAGCGAGGGCGCCGGTTTGGGATTCGTCACCGGATCCAGCGGATCCACCGGATCCGTCCGAAACGGTGCCGGAGGCCGCTCTGGGCTCCTCTGGGCACCTCCCCCGGGGCCGGTTTTGTGAGGATGTCTCAGGCGAGGGCGCCGGTTTGGGATTCGTCACCGGATCCAGCGGATCCAGCTCTCTGTCCGGAAACGGTGCCGGAAGCCGCTCTGGGCTCCTCTGGGCACCTCCCCCGGGGCCGGTTTTGTGAGGATGTCTCAAGCGAGGGCGCCGGTTTGGGATTCGTCGGATCCACGGATCCACGGATCTGTCCGGAAACGGTGCCGGAGGCCGCTCTGGGCTCCTCTGGGCACCTCCCCCGGGGCCGGTTTTGCGGGGATGTCTCAGGCGAGGGCGCCGGTTTGGGATTCGTCCCCGGATCCAGCGGATCCGTCCGGATCCGTCCGGAAACGGTGCCGGAGGCCGCTCTGGGCTCCTCTGGGCACCTCCCCCGGGGCCGGTTTTCCGGGGATGTCTGAGGCGAGGGCGCCGGTTTGGGATTCGTCCCCGGATCCAGCGGATCCGTCCGGATCCGTCCGGAAACGGTGCCGGAGGCCGCTCTGGGCTCCTCTGGGCACCTCCCCCGGGGCCGGTTTTGCGGGGATGTCTCAGGCGAGGGCGCCGGTTTGGGATTCGTCCCCGGATCCAGCGGATCCGTCCGGATCCGTCCGGAAACGGTGCCAGAGGCCGCTCTGGGCTCCTCTGGGCACCTCCCCCGGGGCCGGTTTTGCGGGGATGTCTCAGGCGAGGGCGCCGGTTTGGGATTCGTCCCCGGATCCAGCGGATCCGTCCGGATCCGTCCGGAAACGGTGCCGGAGGCCGCTCTGGACTCGTGCTCTTCGCGCCGGGGGTGAGGATGACGTGAGTTCCACAGAAACTCCCTCAAATTAAGCGGGATCAGGCGGGATTGAGCCGGATCGAGCCGGATCCGGCGGGATCAAGCCGCAGTGAGCCGGGTTTCGGACCAGGGCGAAGTCAGAATTTGACCTCCCAGGAGTTGCATCCGAGCTGGGACGGGACTGCCTGGGGGGGAGCTGTCTTTGCGCAGCCCGCAGCCTCCCGACGATGGCGGCACCGCTCCCGGCTGCCACGCCCGCGCGGCAGCCGTGCCGATCGATCGTACCGTCGCGACAGGGTTGCGGCGCTCTGCGGCCTGGCCCGCGAGGCGGGAACATATCCAACGCCTGGGAGGAGGAGGGGGAGGAGGAGCAGGAGGAGGAGGAGGAGGAGGAGGAGGAGGAGGAGGAGCTCCTCCTCGGTGCCGCCGCCTGCTGGCCTGGCCTGCGAAGCAGGACTTGATCCATATCCACCGCCTGGGAACCGACGTCGTGGTGCCCCAGCGGGCGGTGGATATGGATCTATGTTGGCCCCCGGGGGCCCCAACATAACCTCAGGAAGCCAATTCGCCGGCCCAACGGGCCAGGGCGTGCTAAGATCTCCGGTAACTGGTTAACAGTATTAACAGTATTTCTAGTTCGCGCGCGCGGGGCGGCCCCTGGGGGTCCCCCGGCGAAAAGTACCCCGACCAACGCCCGGTCGCCGCCCGACCAAGTCTACTCAGAGATGGTTTTCCTTCTGGGTGCGGCCTCTCAGGCTCCCCAGAGCGCGCTCAGAGTGCCCCAAGAGGCCCCCAAGACTGCCCAAGAGGCCCCCGAGACGCCCAAAGAGCGCTCGAAGACGCCGAAGATGACCCCAAGACGGCCCAAAAGGCCCCCAAGACAGCCCAAGAGGCCTCCAAGACGCCCCAAGAGCCTTCCAAGAGGCCTCCGAAGAGAGCCCCAAGAGGCCAAAATCGTTGATTTTCATTGGTTTTTTCGATGTTTTTTGTGTTCTGGCTTTTTCGGCTTCCGGACGCTCCAAGACGGCCCAAGAGGCCCCCAAGACCGCTCCAAGACGGCCCACGAAGCTCCCAAGACGGCGCCGAAACGACCCAAGAGAGCCCTCAAGACGGCCCAAGTGCCGCCCAAGACGGACCAAGAGGCCCCAAGACGGGCCCAAGAGGGACTCAGGAGGGATACCGAGAACTCAAAAATGGAGCCCTCCGTCCCAGAAGGCGCCCAGGAGGTCCCAAAGAGGCCCCAAGAGGCCTCCAAGAGGCCCCAAGATGTCGCCAAGAGGCCCCAGGAGACTCCCAGGAGGCCCAAAAGAAGCCCCAGAAGGCTTCAAACATGTCTCCCAGGCGCCCCCGAACGGCCTCTCAACAGACCCCAAGAGGCCCCCCAAAGAAGCATCTTGACGACGACTCTATTTCGCCCCATCGAGAGACGACCCCCAGGGAACTGCTTCACCATCAAAACTCCCCACGCAACGCGTCCGAACGACACCCGCCCCCAAGAGCGCAACATGGGCAACGAACACACAGACAAAAACCAGCGATGCCATATCACGGGCCGGCGGAATGAGCGAAGCGATTCAATAAAGAACACCCCGGGGTTAATAATTCCCGCGCCCCGGCTCGGGTGGCATCCCGATTGGAACTGGAAAAAATAATAATTTGAGTGGCATACGAGTATTACTAAAATTGATACTAATACTAAGGAGTAATAATAATACGAATAATAACAACATTAATAATGATAATACGAATGAGGCTACTACTGAGATTAATGATAAGAGAAAGAGTTATACTAAGAGTAAGAGTCGGAGAAACAATAAGAATTTGAATAAGAGCCACCATATAAGAAAGAACACGAATAATAATACGCATCATACGAATCGAATAATATGGTTAATAATAAGAAAAATATGAGTAAACATAAGAATACTAATAATACGAATAATGTTAAACAAGCTTTTTCTCATTCTCTTCATCATCCTTATCCTATACGATTTGTATTACCACCCCTGTTGAACAGTTGGTTTTTCCTGGCCGTCGTGTGGGGTAGTGCGTCCGAGGATATCGCCCCCGCCACGCACGGCGCGTTATCTTAGCACCGCACCCGCGCAAAACAAATACTACAGCTTGTCCAAAAAGACAAGAAGTACAATAAGAACAAGACTAATAATAATAATAATAATACAAGTAAGAAGCACAATCAGTACACTAATAATAAAAATGCGAACAAAAAGTAAGGATAAGCACAAGAAACGGGAAGGCCGAGCCCTGGGAAGGCGCGCGGCCACTCCAGTTCTCGCCCAGACCGACCACCTGACGCAGACTCGTCTGCGTCCAGAGCAGTTTCTGAGGATGTCTCAGGCGAGGCGCTTGTTTCAGAACCACAAGGATACCATATTGCGAGAATGTCTCAGGCTCGTCTGCGTTCACATGAAGGTGCGAGGTGCCAGGGTAACGCTTCTGGGGTGCCGGGCGCGTTATACTTTCGCGTTATACTTGTACCAAGACGAGGACAGGCTGCTTCTCAAGGGCGCCAAATTTCGCGCTCCGCGCGGCGCGAAGCGCGAAGCGCGAGCAGCTTCGCGCTCGCACGCCGCCCCCCAAAGGGAGAAGAGGAGGATGGGGAGGAGTCGGAGCCGAACCGAGAAGCGCGAAGCGCGAACAGCTGCGCGTCCTCGGGAGCGCCCCTGCCTCTGCAGACTCTGCCTTCGGCACTCGGGAAGGCTGCTGCGCCTGAGCCAGTGCCGTCAGAACCTGCCCGCTCTGGGGTACAGTCGGGGCGTTGACCTAAGGAACCCTAAATAAGGATCGAGGCCCCTTTTTTTCCACAAGTTAAACTTCGATTTCCCATCGAAGACATGAGGAAAACCTGAGGCAAGCTGTGAAACAATCAAGGAACGCCGAGCCCCCCTCCAACGAAAAGGGTTCCTTCTTCAGGGCCCCGACTGTAGCGCCGCAAGGACCGCACACTCCGCACGCGGCGGGGACACACGCTCCGCAGGCATCGGCCGGCACCCGCATCGGCGAGCAACCGAGAGCCCGTGGTGGTATTATATCCGCGGGGGGGGGCCGGTCACGTCTCGGCGGGCTTCGGCCTCCGGGGGCCTTTTTCGAGCCCTCGGGCCCTCGGGAGGAGGAAGAGAAGGAAAAGGGAGAGGGCTCAGAGGAGTAAAAGGAGGGGATTGACGAGGAAAAGAAGGAGCAGCAGCAGAAGCACGAGCAGGAAGAACAGGGAGGGCGAGCAGGAAGAGCAGGGTGGGCGAGCTCTTCTACCCCCCCTCCCAAGAGCGAGGCTCGAGGAGCGAGGTTTTTGTGACTTTGTCCTCGCTTTTTCGGCCTCCCGGTCGCGGACAACAGCGACGACGACAAATTCCTGGGAACCCTCGCAGATCTTGAGACGTGTGAGGAAAACAGCGTGACGTGATCGGGGGGGGGAGGGAGGGGCGGGGGCGATCACGAGCGTCATCGCCCAGACGAAAGAAAAAAGCAGGCTCTGACCAGGCAGGAGCATGCAGGCTGCTGCAGGCAAGAGAACCCCGCAGTCCGCAAGCACGACGCTGCTGGTAGCCTGCACGACGCTGGCCATCGCTCGGACGTCCATTCCCTGTGTTTTTTTTCGGGTTTCGTGCGTGGCTGCTTCGCCAAATGATCATAGGATGCTTCTCGATGGTCCTCGCCGAAGGAAAAATGCACACGTCCGAGTGCTGCCGAGGACGCCGGCAGCCTCGTGTGCACGACGGCGTGCGGATCTCGCCGGCGCCTCGAGCCGCAGGCGGCCGCAGAAGGCCCCTGGCCCGACGCGCCCTGGCCGACTCGCTCGGGAGCAGGCGCGGGGGCGCGGAAGCCTCGTCAGGCTCGCCGCTCCCAGGGGCCAGAGCTCGTTCGTTGCAGAAGGCGCGCGGGCGATGGGGCGAGGGGCCTCCCACGGTCCACAGAAGGACAGCAGCACTCGGGGGTGGACAGGAGCCCCTTTCGTGAAACGCGGTTCAGCGAGAACGACTTCGGGCACAAGCCTGGCGGGCGCAAGCCTGGAAAATGACGGCCGCGGCGCCCCCCAGAGAACCGAGATCGGACACTTCACGAATCGACGTGTCAGGGTGGGGGCTCTGTCCACCCCCGAAACATCCCAAAAGACTCCAGCGTGGCTCCACGTCACCGAGAGGCGCCCGCGGTGGCAGGAGCCTCGCCCCGCCCGGCGGCAGCGCGGCCGTACCAGGCCCAGGCGTAGCCTCCGAGCCGCTCCTGCAGGACGCGGCTCTCGGACCAGCTGCTGGCTCCCAGGACGGTGCCCTTGTCCGACCGGTGCGCCGACCACATCCACTGCCAGCCCGAGCCGTCGAGCGCGTTGTGGTACAGCGCGTCGTCGAAGAAGGGGCCGAAACTGGCCCAGTGCAGCTCGCCAACGGCAGCGTTCGTCCGGTTCGCGCTCGAGTCGGACCTCGCCCCGCTCGAGAAGACAAACTCGTAGCCGGAGGAACCCCCGATTTTGAATGCGTCCGAAGCAGGGATTGCCTTTCCGTCGCCGCGTCGGATCAGAACCCAGCTATGGTCGCTCCCGACCGCAGCCACCTCGTCGAAACCGTGCTCGTCGAACGACTGCTCGCTCATCTTGTAACACCCAGTTTGGTCGGCCTCGGGGTTCAGCACCACGCCAGGGTCTCCAATGCCGTCTGGATTCTGACCCATCCTCAGATAATCAACATACTGGAAATCTGCGCCGTTGAACATGTACAACACCCAGCCGCCGCCCAGTCCTGGCAAAGTGGACAAGTTCTGCACCGACACCACTTGCAGCGAATCGCCTGAACGCAGCCCGTTCGAGAGAAGCTGTTCGCAATCTTTCATGACTGTCTCACCGAAGATCAGGCGCAATCGCCACGCGGGGACGCCTGACAGCTGACTGTACATTTGCTTGACCTCGCCAGCTGTGACTTTGGCCAACTCGCATTGCACTGGCGTTGCCGAACCGCTTGCAGTCACGACATACAACAAATCTTGAGTACCTGGCGCTTCCGCCGCCATCACTGACCCGCGGCAAGGCGCAGGTTCGATACGGAGGGCGTGCTAGAGCCAGAGGACGAATCGATTGCCATATCGTAAGAAACCAAGAGCAGCAACACAACAAATAACTGCAATCAGCAACAACAACAAAAACAACAACCACAACAACAGGAACATCAACAACAACCATCTTCACAACAACAACCATCAATCAATTTCAGACTGCTCGCTCTGATCTACTCGCGTGCCACTCAACACTTAAATCTCGAACCATCGATACCCGCCCGTTTCGTTTTCGACTGTACACCTTTAGGGGTGTATCTCTCTTACATGCAATTCGTAGTTCGTGCAGCCCGTAAAGCAGTGGAAGAGAGGCCGGATGGAAGGAAGGGAACAAGGGCAGGCGGGATGCTGAAACGTGCGTCCTGCATGAATCGCCCGGAGGTCTCAAGCGCTAACACGATTCCAAAGTAAATCGCGGGAGCGGTCCAAGCAAAAGCGTGATTCCTCAGTGTCGAGGGCGCGGCGTCTGAATACATTGCGAGGAAGCCCCACGCGAGAGTGCGATTCCTGCAGAAATTGTGGGGACGTCCCGCGCGACAGCGCAAGTTGGGAATAGATTGTGAGAGGATATCAGGCGGGAGCCGCTGTTGTTGTAAACCGGGGGCCAGGGGCACAGCTTGGTGACACAACACTAACAATAACAACAACAATCATGTTACCCTCATGCGCGGTGTTTCCACACGAAGCATGCGACCATCATGATACCCATCCACGTAATGGGGGACTTGTTCTATAGCGGGGTCCGTTATTCCCATTCTCAGATCTCCCGCCCAATGAGGTCTTGCAAACACCTCCTCCGAGGAATTCCAACATATCCCGCCTCGAAAACACATGCCCGCGCCTTGCTGCGCCGATGCGAGACCGCCAGTGGAACCCCAGCGAAGGGTAAAGCACGAGGAAGTATCGAACGACAGGATTGCCTTGGTGGGGATGGGGGCTGTCGGCGGTGAGGCAAGGACCTGGCCCTGAATAGAAAGGGAGGAAGTCTCGAGCAGGGCTACTGTTGTTATAGGGCGCTAGTCCAGAGTAAATCAAAACGAAGTCTCGAACGGGAACACTGGTTTTGTTGGGACGGCGGCTTTCGGAGGCGAGGAGGAACACCGCCTTGAGTAAGAAGGGAAGAAGCATCGAGCGGGAGCCGTGGTTTTGTCTGGACGGGGGCTGTCGGCGGCGAGGAACAGCACCGTCCCGAGGAAAAAAACACGAACATCTCGAGCGGGAGCGTTGTTCTTGCTGGGAGCGGCGCCAATTCAAAAGAGAGTAGGGCGCCAGTCCAGCGTAAAACGGAAGGAAGTTTCGGGCGGGAGCGCTGGTTTTGTCGGGGCGGCGGCTTTCGGCGGCGAGGAGTAACACCGCCTTGAGTAAGAGGGGAGGAAGCATCGAGCGGGAGCCGTGGTTTTGTCGGGACAGGGGTTGTCGGCGGCGAAGAACGGCACCGTCTTCTGGGTCTGGGTACTCCCTCCCCCTCCCCCCTCCCCCGCCCCCTCCCCCCACCTCCCCCCGGCGCGTGGTCGAACCCACCCCCCGCCCTGCACACCCCACTCTCTGGGCCGCACCCTCCCTGGCTGGCCGGCAGCCAGCCCCTCCCGGGCGGCGAGCCCGCCCAGCCCGCCCAGCCCGCCCTGGGCGGGCGGGAACGCGCGCGGGGAGGGGGGGGAAAGCGGCGGTCCCGAGCAGCGGGGGCAGTGGCCGCCGCCTCGTCCTGCTGGGGCGAGGAGGACGAGAAAAAAGGAAGCAAAAAACGAAGCTGGGCGAGGGTGGCCAACTATTGGGGCCAACTATTGGGGCCCAAGGGGCGGGGGGGGCAAGGTGGAGGAAGGGGGCGGGGGAGGACGGGCGGAGAAGCCGAGAGGACGGGCGAGGAGGAGGAAGGGCGAGGACGGACGAAGAGGGGCTTCAAGGGGGTACGAGGGGGGACGAAAGATAGAGAGAGAGAGAGAGAGACACACACACACACACACACACACACACACACACACACGTGCAGGCAGAGCCGGTCCCAGCGCGGGATGGGGTGGTTGGCGCTGCAGCGCCTCGGATCAGCGTGTTGTCCGCGGCTGAATGGGGGCGAGGAGGGCGTGAGGATAGGTGGCGAATGACCTCCTCCTTCTCCTCCTCCTCCTCTTCCTCCTCCAATTCCTCCTCCTCCTCCTCCTCCTCCTCCACCTCCTGCTCCTCCTCCTCGTCCTCCTCGTCCTCCTCCTCCTCCTCCTCCTCCTCCTCCTCCTCCTCCTCCTCCTCCTCTTCCTTGTCCTAGTAATATGTTCATTCGTAGCATGATTGGTATTAATATCATTAGCAGTATGATTTGTAGTATGGTTAGTCTTATTCATAGTAATCGTATTCCACTTCGTCGTATGATGATGATTATCGCCATTTGTCCTATTATTCGTGGGAATAGTAATAGTATGCGTCGTCGCAATATTATTCGTCTGTCCAGAGTCGTAGTGTACGCATTCGTATTCTTAGTATCTTATTATTCGAACACTAATATGTTGATAATTGCGAGAGACGTATTAGTATTATCATGATCATTCCTATTAGTTGGATTCGCCCTTGTAGTAGTAGTAGTAGTAGTAGTAGTAGTAGTAGTAGTAGTAGTAGTAGTAGTAGCAGTAGCAGTAGTAGTAGTAGTAGCAGCAGCAGCAGTAGTAGTAGTAGTAGTAGTAGTAGCAGTGGTGGTGGTAGTAGTAGTTGTAGTAGTAGTAGTAGTGGTAGTAGTAGTAGTAGTAGTAGCAGTAGTAGTAGTAGTAGTAGTAATAATAGTAGTAGTAGTAGTCGTAGTAGTAATAGTAGTAGTAGTAGTAGTAGTAGTAGTAGTAGTAGTAGTAGTAGTAGTAATAGTCGTCGTAGTAGTCGTAGTCGTAGTAGTCGTAGTCGTAGTAGTCGTAGTCGTAGTAGTAGTAGTAGTAGTAGTAGTAGTAGTAGTAGTAGTAGTAGTAGTAGTAGTAATACTACTACTACTACTACTCAATTTTGTATGCTTCCTTCGTGTGACGATTATTCGTATTAGTACCGTTGTCATGACTAGCATGGGTATAATTATGATGATTCGCATGATTCGTATGTTTCGTCGTTCGTCGCCAACTTCTTCAGTATTAGCATTGTTCTTATCATCTGAATATTTGTTCGACCTGTTGTTAGTAATCTTACTACTATGCGTATTGGTATTCCTCTTATATTAGTCGTAGCCGTAGCAATCATCTGCATTAAGAAATCGGAACCCAAATCGGAATCCGAAATCGAATCGAACCGGAATCGGAAGCCATCGAAATCGAAACGAATCGAATCGGAGCCACATGTTCGGCGAATCTCGAATCCTACCCCCGCCGCCCATCGAGTTGTCTGAACCGTTGATCGGCGAGGGTAGGGTTCGGAATTTGCCGCCGAAGGGAGGGACGGGATGGACCAAGAGATCCGAGGCTTCAACAGATTGGAGCGGCCGGTTTTGGGTCAGCTTCGACCTGTGGGGGCCTTCAACGGGCCCGAGGACCCATAGAAAACGGCTCAGGATGAAAAACCGCAGCTAGTCCACGCATCGAAGAAGTATAGAGCGCCCGATGTGGGCAGAGAGGGCGGACGGATGAGGAAAGGAGTGGGAGACAAAGGAAAACTGAAGGGTGGCAGACAGCTCATGGCAAGGCCCTGACCCGCGCTGCTTGCCCCGCCCGCCCCCACTCGAGAAGGGCCATCATCACGCAAACTGGCCCCACGCTGCATTGAGAGCTCTGGTGGGCCGCGGAGCGAAGACTATTGGCCCCCAGAGAGGATTCCGGGGATCGATTTCGAGATGGTCAGGACTAGCTTCTGCTCGCAGCAAGACTGGATCCCCGCGATGATGCAGTGTTTGCTTGATGAATGAAGGAAGCAATTGGTTCAACACTCGACCCATCCTGACAATTCAAAATACTGGGGTTCGTAGAGGCAGCACGTCTCAAAGCGCCTACCTCCAACTGAACTGGTTTTCTCTAGTCAAGAATGTTCAGTTGTAGCTTAAAGAAGCCGCGGCAAGCAATAACAACGATAAGCCCAAGACATCGTGGCGCCGACGCTTCTGCTAAAAACAATGCGGAGGAGGAGGATCACATCCCCCGATTCACGGTAGCCACGCACGCCGTGGATGAGATGGTGAATTTCGCGACGGTCGCTCTTTTTGACTGGGCCGTCAAGCGCCGCCCAGCAATCGAGCTAGGTCCACGCAAAGATGCTCGTCAAGCGGCTCGTCACGCTGCTCGTCACGTTCTCCCAGCCCTTCAAGAAGTTGTTTTCCGAGAGCTCGAGCAGTTCCGCCTTGATCAGCACCACCTGACGGCAAGCCGCTCCGCTGACTGCCGCCAGCGACCCCCCCGCACCCCAACAAAAAACAGTCGCACGCGTCGGCACGCGCCGGCACGGGACATGCCGTCGCCTCCGCCGCCGCGGGCCCGCCATGCGGCCGGGCACCCATGCGCGGCGGGAGGGGTGCGGAAGGCAGGGCAAGCTGGGGACATGAGGCGGGGAGAGCAGCGGCGGAGGGAGAGGGGAGGGGAGGTACCGATGTAGAAATCAGATCCACCCAGAGCAGCAAATGGAACAGAGACTGGCGCGCCGAGGGTCGACAGCGAATACGCATCGACGTGCATCAACGCACGAACATGCACTGGAGATTGGGGGCGAAATCGAAGCGAAAAGCACACTAGGACATCGGGTTCCACTCTAATGCAGTTCGAGTCGCGCATGCGATCCAGGGGAACGGGGGGTCTGGCTCCGAACCTCCGCTTCGTGCGACTGTTTTTGCAGCAGTACGCCCCATGGGGGGAGGCTCCACTTGCCCGGAGCAGGCGCCAAACAACAGCCACAAGTAGTACGTGCATAGCTGTATAGATCCTTTGATACGTTGGTCATCGATGGAAGCAGGAAGCATGACTTGGGCCAGTGTCTACTCCGCTTGCCAGATCGTTCATGTGTGTAATCTGTACATGTGTCTGGATAGACATGCGCCACGCAAACGCATCAACCGCTGGGGACGAGCTCGGGGGAGGAAGGCTGCGGGCCGCCAGCTTCTCGGGGAAGCCCCAGCGCTCCCAGTGCCTGTCCTCCGCCAGCTCAAGGTCCCGGACGTCCTGCGGCCGGCCGTGCGGAGCACCCGGGAGGGGGGGCGCTGTGGCACGCCCGACGTGGGAACGGAAACGGTGGGCGCGATGCTCAGCCGCAAAAAATTGTTCTAAATCGACAACGGCCGCTGTTGGACAAGCCACCTTTTGCTTCAAGGGCTCCCAGCTTCGCGCTTCGCGCAGAGCGAAGCGCGGAACGCTTCGCGCTCTACCGCCGCCCCCCAGGGGGAGAAAAAGAGGATGAGGAGAGTCGGAACCAAGCCGCGAAGCGCGAAACGCGAATAACTTCGCCCCCTCGGGGGCGACCTTTTCCTTCGAATGGACCACATCCGCGGCGACACCGACAGCGACCCCGGTCCAGCACGGAAAGGAACCGGCCACGGCCCAGCAATGCCATGCGCGGCTGGAGCCGAGCTTGCGTCACACGTCATAGACACCAGCGGTGCGCGCGTCCGGAGCGGACGCGGCACAGCACGACAGGAGTGCCCTCCTCGCTCTCCCCTGCTCTACAGGGAGTCCCTCTCTCCCTCCTGCCCCCTCTCACTCACAAGGTCTCCATCTCAACAGATGCGCGAGCATGCCTCAACATGCGTGAATGTAATGGTTCGCGATGGAACGAGACTACAAATGCAAAAGGCGATCACGACTAGCCGCACGCTTCCTCAATCCACCTACATCTGCTCGTCCCGTCTGCACTCCCCCCATCACGACCAGAACCATCGACGAGGATCCTCCAGCCAATTGAGAGTCACCAGCCTGTGGACGAGCGGCGTGATCTCGTGCTCCTGTGGTCAGGATCGAACGGACAACAGTGATGGTGTGGTGTGCCAATGGGCGCCCGACAACATGCAAGGGCGCCTAACTTCGCGCTCCGCGCTGCGCGAAGCACGAAGCGCGAACAACTTCGTGCTCTCTCGCGACGCCTCGGCAGGGGAAACGATGAGGACGAGGAGGAATCGGAGCCGAACCGCGAAGCGCGAATCACTTCGCGCCCTCGATGCGCGCCCTTGACAACTCGGATTGTCCCGACGGGGCCATTTGGAAAATGACACGGTCCACTCTGAGATTTGACGCGAGCTCCCCCTGCATACATCCAACGAAAATGGAGCCGTCCAAATTCAGGGGAGGGCTCGTCAAACGTAGGCGAGCCCGAGCTCCAGCGTACTCGAGACTGGCGCTTCCCCAGAGTATGGCTCCTAAGAGACCCGACGCCCGCCGCCACGACCCCAGACGTGAGACGTCCTGAGATTTTCAGTACGCGGTCCCCGGAAGTCCCGACCCTTCCCCCAGGACCGGTGTCTCACCCTGAGTCGCTGTGTGACAGTCCGGGGGCCCAGCGAGGGCCCCGAGAGGCGGAAAATGGCCAAAAACCGCCCGTCGTGCTTATCTTGATCAGACGAGATCATGTATGGGTACATTTCCCTCCTGAGAGTTCCCCAGCACGTCGGGCGCACGGACGATGGCCAGAGACCACAGCCAAGCCACCGCACGCCGCGGGTGCCTGCTCGAGGATGCCCGGCTGCGTGCCCACACAACACGCCGCGCCGCCGAGCGGGCCCCGCGCCTCCGCTCGCAGCGCGCGTGCTAGAACCGAAAAGGCCCAGGGGAACGCACAAAAGAAACAGACACAGATCCCAGGATTCCAAATATTTTCCAACATGCTTTGGGATTTTCTCTTCCCCTCCACTTCCCATAATTGCCCATACCTTCGGGGCCCAGGGGCACACACACACACAAAGAAATAGGCACAAATCTCAGGATTCCCCCTGAGTTCCTAGATGGTCTGGAGTTTCGTCTTCCCCTCTACTTCCCAGAAATGCCCACACATCTTCCTGGGAGCCGACGCGTGTCTTGCATTTCGGTGTGCGTCCCCCCCATCCTGATGCGGCCAACCTGGTCGCATCCGTCCCCCCCTCCTCCGCCTGCCTTCGCCTGCGTTTGGAGCCATCCGCGCCGCTGCCGCCCGAGACCTCACGCGGGCAGAGAACTCCACCGCCGCGCGGCCCACCGAAGACGGCCCCGACCCTGCCCCGCGGGCCCGAGCCCGATCGGCCGGCCGCAGGGGCCCCTCCCGACGACGCAGCGCTTCAGGGCGGCGTGCAGGGTCGTTTCCGATTCGGCGTTTCGACATTGGGATCTTGGGATCCATAAGAGGCCCCCGCATGAGTTCCACAAGATCCCAAGAGTTCCGTGCGGTCGTTTTCCGATTCGGCGTTTCGACATCGGGCGCAACCGGAGTGTAGCGAAGAAAATGCGCGGGTAAAGACCGAATGCAATTTCACAACGACTTTCGCCGTAACGCTTCTCGCGTCCGTAATGCCGCATGTAAGCTGAACCCGCTATGCCATGAAGGGCACTTCTGGGGTAGGCAGAGGCCCAGAGAGCCACCAAAGACACGCCAGAGGCCCAGGCCTAGCATCCACGACGAAAACTCCATCATCATCATCATCATCATCATCATCATCATCATCATCATCATCATCAGCATCATCATCATCATCATCATCATCATCATCATCATCATCAGCAGCATCATCATCATCATCCTCATCCTCATCCTCATCCCCATCCTCATCCTCATCCTCATCCCCATCAGTATCATCATCATCATCATCATCATCATCATCATCATCATCATCATCATCATCCTCATCCTCATCCTCATCATCATCCTCATCCTCATCATCATCCCATCATCATAATCACCATCAGCATCATCATCATCATGATCATCATGATCAGCATCATCATCATCATCATCATCAGCAGCAGCATCATCATCATCATCAGCATCATCATCATCATCACCACCACCACCACCACCACCACCACCATCATCATCATCATCATCATCATCATCATCATCATCATCCTCATCATCTGCATCTGCCTTACGAGCGTGTGAGACAACTGCCAGATTTTGTCGCCAGGGTGCCTTGGGAGCCTCGGGGCACGATGACAGGCGGACTCACGTTTAAACTTCGGGCGGTGCGACCAGTTGTACAATCTCAAGCGTTGTGCCCCAGCGTCCAGTGAGGAAACTGCGCAAGCAACTCCCGGAATTCTGAAGCGAAGCCCCGCTCCATACGCGCAGACATGTCCTCCTTGGTGGGGAAGGGGTGGTGGTGGGACCTTCCTCCCTGCTTTTCCCAAGATAAACTCACACCCACGAAAGCACAGCAGCGAAGGATGCGGACTCGAGACACATGCTGCCATTCACAAAGGCACTGGCTAGAGCTCTGGAGAACAGCTTTGGATGCTCCTCGGCCGCTCGAGACCCAAAGATTACATGTTCGTTTTGCCCGCTAAAGCCACATGTTGTTGTTGTTTTGTTTTTGAGCACATCCTCCAGCAGAGCTTGCACATGCGGCTTAAAGACTCTAAAGGAAAACAGCAGGCTACTCATCGACTGGGCTGGGCACTGCCCACTGACAGATGTCAGTGCGAGTTTGACCAGTTATTTTCCGCCTTCGTAAATGCGCCATGTAAGAAAGGATACGTCCGGTTGTTCGATACAACGCGGAACCATATGCAGCGACGCCACCCGCGCAATGCTAACCGTTCCTTTCATAGTTTTGTTACCAAGCTCTATACTCCATAGTTCGCCTTCGTTTCGCAACGCAGGAAGCCCAATGGCATGCCCAAGATCCCTGGGAGGTCGAAGACCATTGGGTCTAGTCCGAGCCCAGACATCACCCAGCCTCTGATGCATCTCACCAGGGCTCATTTACACATTTCATGTTTGATTCCAAGACGTATGTCGCTGGCGATCGCTAGATATCCCGACCGTGACATCTCTCACATCAATCTGGCCGCACCTGAAAAGATCTCGTGGAAGAGTGGAACCATCAACGAACGCGCAGGCACGCTGGCGCCTGCAGCGGCGCGGCAGCATTCTGCAGGGCCCTCGGCGCAGCATCCAAACACCTGGCGGGGAACTCTCTCATTTGCAAAATACACCGGCTTAGGAGCTCGGCGATGCGGCCCTCTTTTGGATACCTGCGGACACTGCCGTCTGACGACCAACGTCCTCGGTGTTTGATCTCGCCAACGGCGCGGCGGTCAGCTACGAAGTCGGCACTGGGGCACGAGTGACTACCTACCAGACCACCCCAACCCAACCCGCAGACCCGAATTTCGGGTTGGGGGGGGTAAGGGTTCCACACGTGTTTTTTCGATGTTTCCCGACACCCCCCCTACTGGAAATCGAGGGTAAATCTGGGCCTTCGGGTTGGGTTGGGGTGGTTTGGGGGGTGGTGAATGAGTGACGCAACCGATGCACCACGAACTCTCCGATGGCCTCCTCCAGGCCAAAGTCCCGCACGATCTGCGCCGCGCTCCCCCCCAGCGACGCCGCCCCGACGCCGGCGAGGCTCTCGCCCCGCGGGCGGATCCTGCGCAGGAGCAGCAGGGCGGCCGCCAGCGGGGGCGGCCGCCAGCGGGGGCTGGTCTACCTTGGCGGCCTCGTCGAACTCGCCGACCTTCGAGCTCGCGCCGAGCTCGAACGGGCGCAGCAGGATCGTGACTGCGGCGCCTGGCCCGCTGGCACTGACTGGCGGATGGACCGCGCCGCAGGTGGCCCTCGACAACTCGCCCGGCCGCAGATGGCAGTGGTGGGCGACCAAGACGGCCACGCCCTGAAGTAGTCTTCCCCTTGCGATCAGCTCGTTCACCAACCCAAAAAGAAAAAGGCTCTCGGGGACTGGCAGCCTCGACCCGCCTGGAACGAGCCGTCGCAGCGCCTCTGAGCACGCTCGCGCTCTGGGCAGTGGGCCCTGCTTGCCCGCGGTCGAGAAGGCCCACGCCAGAGCCGCCAGGAGCCTGCGGCCCTCGCTGCCCGTCGCCCCCTCGAACTCCTCGTTGAGGTGCCCCGCAATCGCGAGGTCCAGATCTGGGATGCTCGTCTTGCCAAAGAACCGAACGATCTCGCCCTGACTCTGGTCGAGCTGAACTCCGCCGATGTCCCGAGCAATTGCCTTTCCCGACCAGCGAGCTAGCCTGGCCAGTCGCCGCAGATACGACCGTCGAGTCGGCGCATTCACCACGATCTTCTCGAGCGCGGTTCGCCCCGGCAGCGGTCGCACGCCTCCGTGAGCACCCTGTCGGCGTCGTACTCTCCGCCGCACATGCTCGGGCGCTCCCGCGGGTGCCTGGCGACGCCGGCCCAGACGGGCCCTCGGCAGTTCGCCTCCAGGCTGTCCCCTCCCTCCCCCCCCCCCTCCCTCCCACGCCCCCCCCCGCCCCCCCCCCGCGCCCCCCCCCGCGCCCTCCCCCGCCCTCCCGCGCCCTCCCCGCGCCCTCTCGCGCCTCCCTCCGCGCCCGCGCCTCTCCGCGCCCTCCTCCGCGCCCTCTCCCGCGCCCTCCTCCGCGCCCTCACCCGCGCCCTGCCCCCCCCCCCCACCGCGCCCCCCCCCCGCCCTCCCTCGGCGCCGCCCCCCGCGGAGCGAGGGCTCTCCGCCCTCCCGCGGCCCCCCGCGGCGAGGTCCTCGCGCTTCAGCTCGCGGCCCAGCCGGTACATCAGCTCGGCGACGGGGCAGTGTTTGGGCCGCCCCTGTCGGGAGAGGGGGGTCCTCCTCCTCCTCCTCCTCCTCCTCCTCCTTCTCCTCCTCGTCCTTCTCCTCCTTCTCCTCCTCCTCCACTTCCTTCTTCTCCTCCTCCTCGTATTATTGTTATGAATATGCGTGGTATTCTTGTTAGTAGCATTCCTGTTGGTTGTCTCAACAGTATTACGATTCGCACTTGTTCGTAATAACATTATTATCAATGTGCCTAGGATTCGTTATCGTATTCTAACTCGCGTTCAAATTACTAGTATTCGTATTAGTGATCGTCCTCTGTTTCTTCTTGCTAGTAGTATTAGTAGAGTTCGTCGTAATATTCGTCGTGCCATGCTTATTGTCTCCATCGTATGATGAATGTTTACTAGTATGTTTAGTCACTGTGTTGCGTATCGCTCGTCTTCACAGTATTCATATTACGATTGGTAGTAGCATCAGTCTTATTTTCAGTATTCGTGTTGGCCTTGCTCGTCGTATGTATTATTAGCTTTGTATTCGTCCTAGCTTTCTCATGGTGATTATCATGCTTATGTTTCGTCGGATTCGTCTTCGTCTTGGTATTACTGTAGTCCCCGTACCAGTGTTACTAATTGCATGCTTAGTTGCATTATGATCAGTATTTCGATTACGCTTATTGTTTTGATGATTCGTACTCTAAGTATTCTTATGATTATCCACATTTGTCTTATTGGTATCCTTCGTACTCATCTTCTTATGATTATTCGTCTGCCTCATGTTAGCATGATTGTTCCTACTTTATGCATTCTGATGTTTATTATTTATATTACGATTCCTCCTCCTCCTCCACCCACGCCGGGCCTCGCAGGGCCGATTGGCCCCTGAGAAAAGAGAATACTGTCGAGACCGAGGGCGGATCGCCAGAATTTTCACGCGCATGTGCGCGCCGCTCGTCAGCGACACATCGCGGGCCCAATCGTTAGGTCTGAAAAGATCCAGCATGTCTTTGGGATAAAACGCGACTCTGCCAAGCGTACTGCTTTCAAGGAAGCCGGTGCTGAGACTGGAAATCGGCGCCCCACCAAAGACTCAAGCAAGGGGGGACTAGATACTAGCAACGGCTGCCAAAAGCGATTTGCCAAGAATTCGACCGTGCGTAACCCAGATACGCGTCACCGCAAGCTGGCAAGACCTCAGACCGAAGCCCACGAGGCAGCAACTCCAGGCCTCACATCGCAAGCCCCATCATCTACCCGCTCATCAAAGCTTCACCTCTGTCGAACCAGGCTGTCGAGGCAGGGCCGTTGAAATGAGGCTGCCGAGGGTTATATGTCAGGCTGGATGTGACGAGCCAGGTCTGGCACCGCCAGAGTACCTATCAGGAACCGGGGAAGGATGGGATTTGCATCGCAAGACGACCGCCAGGGATCAACTCAAGGCGCACAGCTGGTAACGAAGGAAGCGGATGGGGGACCGCGAGAGACGCAAGGCCAACGGCTAACTTCGCCAACTCCGACCTCGCCTCCCATCCCCAATCCCTGCTCTGCCTCCACTTACTTCCTCCTCTCCGTCCACTCATCATCCTCCTGGTCGTCGTCATCATCAGCATCATCAGCATCATCATCAACATCATCATATCAGCATCAGCAGCATCATCATTACCATCAGCATCATCGTCATCATCAGCATCATCATAAACATGAGCATCACCAGCAGCATCGTCATCATCATCACGATCATCCTCATCCTCATAAACATCATCATCATCAACAGCATCAGCATCAGCATCAGCATCTGCATCATCCGCATGATATTACAAATCCGCATCAGCTCAATCATCATAATCAGCATCATCAGCATCAACCGCATCATCATCATGATAAGCACCATCATCACCATCATCACCATCATAATCACCATAATCAGAATCGTCATCATCAACCTCATCCTCCTCAACATTATCGTCGTCAGTACCACCATGACCTCACCGTCAACATCACAATCACCATCACCGTCACCATCGAACCACCACCACCATCATCGTCCTCATCAGCATCGACATCAGTACCAGCAGTAACAGCAGCAGCAGAGACTCCACCAAAGGCATCAACAAAAGCAACGTCAACATCAACAGCAACTTCCACATCAACACCAGCAGCATCATGATAAGCGCGAACGTTAGTCTCAAAATCCTAACTCTCATCATCAGCAACATCCTCCTCATTATCAACCTCAGTATCATCAGCAACAACAACAGCACCAGCATACTCATCAGTACGTTCCTCGTTCGTACTGGTCCACCCTCCTTGTCTGTCTGTCTGCCTGCCTGCCTGTCTGTCTGCCTGCCTGCCTGCCTGTCTGTCTGTCTGCCTGTCTGTCTGTCTGTCTGCTACTGCTGCTGCTGATCTTGCTCCACCTGCGAATGAGCTGCAAGCAACAGCCGAATAATCCCCCGCAGACCAGCGACCAACAAGCGGCACACAAGAAACCGACAGGCAACCATCGGCATCTCCTCCACTTCCTCCTTCCCATCCTCCTCCTTGTCCTCCTCCTCCTCATCATGCTCGGTCCCGTCCCCCTCTTCCTCAAATTCTCCTATCATACCTCATCCTGCACTGCTCCTGCTCATCTCCTCATGCTGTTCGTCCTCCTCTCCCATCACCAGTCTTCCTCATCATCCGTCGTCATTGCTCGTCCCCCCTCGTTGCTCATCTCTTGTCATCCCTTCTCCTGGTCATCCTGCCCATCCTCCTCATACCCTCATGTTCCCCGTCCTGCTCCTGCTCAACCTCCTCCAGCGCATGCTCCTCCTCATCATCATCCTTCCGCTGTTCCTACTCCCCTCCTCCTCCTCCTCCTCCTCCTCCTCCTCCTCCTCCTCCTCCTTCCACCAACCAGTCCTCCTCCTACTGCTCGCCCTCCCGATCCGACGACTGTTCCTCCTGCTTTATTTCCCTCCTCCTCCTCCTCCTCCTCCTCCTCCTCCTCGTCCTCCCTCTCCTCCTCCTCATCCACATCCTGCTTCCTTCTCCTCGCCCCTTGGCACAGACTTGGGAGGGCACCCATCTTCCTACCGTGGGGAGATCCCTTGAGAACCGATGCGACAGGACTGGGAGGGAGCCGAGACGAACAGAAACTGCCTACGGCTCAAGAGGACTGACGAGCACACTGTGTTTGAGCTTGCCGCGACAAGCCAGCAGAGAACGGAAGGGAGACGGGACAGAACGAGGCCTAGGGGGAGAAGCAAGCCATCCCAGGATGGGCATGCCGCCATTCCCAGAAGCCTGAACTTAGAGGAAGAGTCCGAGGCAATCTACGAGCTCAGAGAAGAGGTCAACCCAAGCGGCCCTGATCTTTAAACATCTCCCCTTCCCTACACACCGCTACCAGCTCGGACCATGACGCGCGCGGGCGACATGAAGCCTATCACCATACACGGAGGCAAGGGACGGGGTGATCCGAAGGGGGCAACACACAGGGCGAGGCTCCGGGCTGCCCACAAACATCCCGCCCCAAGTAGTCCCGCCTTGCCCAAACAAGCCTCGCCAAGAAGTCCTGGGTCGGGCACGTCCTCCTACAGGCGGACCCTGGAGGAAAAAAATCGAAAAGTGTTGAACAATACCCAAACATGATCAAAAGCAAGAAACAGCATCACCAGATCATTTCAACTATTCTCGAATATTCCTCCTGTAGAAGGACATTCCCGACTTCAAAGTAGTCGGGTGCGGTAAACAATTCAATGTCAAACAATGCCCAAACATGATCAAAAAAACACAAAAACATCGTCAACAGACTATTCTTTACTATTCTCGTACATTCCTCCTGTAGAGGGGCATTCCCGACTTCAAAGCAGTCGGGGGCGGTCTCGACACCGTGACGCCGCCTCCGGCGCCACCCCCGAGGCGATTTTGCGCGTGGTGCTGAGACCGCTCCCGCCGTCTCGGGGGGACTACTGAGGCTGGCCAGGACTACCTGGGAAAGGCTGTCTGTGTGCAACATACTCCGAGAAAGAGTCGAAACATCGCACCCAGTCTCTTGCTTTGCTATTTCAGAACGTTCCTTCTGTAGAGGGGCATACCCATACCCATACCCGACTTAACCGAAGCCTTACGAAGCAGACATCCCGTGGCGCCTTATGCAGGCGAGCCAATGAAGCCTCGATGCCCTTCAGTGGGTCTCCCGGCAATTCCTCCGGGCAGGCGGCTCGAGGCAGGACACGGCAGACAAGCAGGAGTGTGCTGAGAGGCAGGGGCGTAATGCTTGAGTTCACTCACATGCCCCTTCGTGTCACGCCTGCGAATCATTCTCATCCTCAATATCATCCTGATCATCAGCATGATCATCATCGTCATCATCATAACAAACGTCGTCGTCATCAACATCGTCGTCACCATCAGCGACATCGGAAACATCATCAGCAGCATCATCACAATAATTATAATCAACAGCAGCAACCATAACATCATCAAAATGATCATCATCATCATCATCAGCACCATCATCAGCATCGTCGTCGTCATCGTCATCGTCATCGTCATCATCATCCTAATCCTCCTTCTAATCATCGCCACCACCACCAGCATCAGCATCATCATGATAATCAGCATCGTCATCATCCTCACCATCATCACTATCATCGGAATAACCAGCAGCAGCAACATCAGCACCAGCACCAGCATTAGCATCGTCATCATCATCATTATCATCATCAGCAGCAGCCCGGCCTTCACCATCACCATCACCATCATATTCTTCACCATCACCCTCCTTTTACATTATCATCATCAGCCTCATTATCATCATAATCATCATCGTCATCGTGATCATCAGCATCAGCATCATCATCTTCATCCTCCTCCTCATCCAACTCCTCCTCCTCATTATCGTCATCAAAATCGTCATCATCATCATTGTCATCGTCGTCGTCATCAGCATCGTCAGCATCATGATCACCATGAACACCATCATCATCATCATCATCATCATCATCATCAGCAGCAGCAGCATCAGCAGCAGCTCAGCATCATCATCAACATCATCATCATCAGCATTATCATCAGCATCATCAGCATCATCATCAGCATCATCAACAGCAGCATCAGCACTGCATCAGCGTCCCTTCATGATGCCACACCCTCCTCCTTCACGGACCAGACAAAGCCTCCTTTCTCATTTGAAAGAAAACGTTACACCTAATGTCCCACACCCCACGTGCACATACCATCTACCATGTGGCACCGGCGGATTTGGGTCTTGGATGGACCTGCTGCAAGGCTCTTCGGGAGCATCTTGGGCCTCTCGGTAGCTTGCTGCGGGTCTTCCGACCGTTCTGGAAAGCATCCCGCTCGTCTTCGTCCTACTTTCGCTCCTCCTCTCCCCCCCCCCCCCCCCCTCTCCTCCCTCCTCCTCCCTCCCCCCCCATCCCTCCCCCATCCTCCTCCCTCCCTCCCTCCCTCCCTCCCCTCCCTCCCCTCCCTCCTCCCCCTCCTCCCTCCCTCCCCGCCGCCAAGGCCGACAGATAGCGGCACCGCCCGGCAGTCCCCGATTCGAGCGCCGGCTGCGTGGATCGACTCGATGCGCACCTGCACGGTGGCCTTCCGCAGACTCAGCCTCGAAGGGGTCCAGATGCTCCTCCACCTCCTCCTCTTGGTCGTCCTCTTCCTCTTGCTCCTCCTCTTCCTCATCCTCCTTCTCCTCCTCATGCTCTTCCTCCTCCTCTTCCTCCTCCTCCTGAAGGGAGACACGGTTTTGTTTCGAAAAGTTCGTGCTGTGCAGATTTCGACGCTGGTTTCTGAAACCGCGGGGATCATTCCACTTGGAGTGATCGCCCTCGCCCGAGGCATAAGATCATTCAGCATCGACCGATTATGGGGAAACCAAAAGGCACCGACACCGCAACTCCCGAAACGTTTCCCAGGCTGCGTTCTCACCAGAATTTCGAAACAACCCAGCGGCGGCGATGAGGTCCTCCCAGAACCCACCCCCCGAACCAAAACAAAAAACGGCATCGGTACCGCTTCCTCCTCGACGGCGCTGGGTCGCCAGCTGCGTTCAACGTTGAACGTAGGCCGCGGGGTCGCCGCCGGTCAACGCGGCGCGAACCTGCCCTGCGGCCACCGAAGAACCGGCACGGAGCGGCAGGAACTGCGGGGCCCCGCCGCGTGCACCACCACCGCCCCCCTCGCCCCCATATCCTTTTCTTCGGTGGCACCTCGCTGGGGCCTCCCGTACTCCAGATTTCGAAATAAAAGGGAGGGGGTCTCAACCCTCCCAGACGAGAAGTTTTAGACCCCCCCCCTGGGAGAACCCTCCAAAACATCGTCCCCAGACCCCCCCAGGCCCTCCAAGATAGCTTGGAAGAGACCCCCCCCGAAATGAGACCCCCCTCCCTTTATTACGAAATCTGGAGTATCCTTTTCTTCGGTGGCACCTCGCTGGGGCCTCCCGTGCCATTTTGCCGGCCCGTGCGCGTCGACGCCAGCCGACACTAATAAATGGGCGCCGATCGACGCCAAGGCGACGCCAATCGAAGCCAGAACGGCGCATTATCGACGCTAGCCGACGCTGGGCCGGCGCTGTCCCATCGACTCCCATACGCTAAACGACGCTAGTCGACGATAAAAAACTTGTTTCCCCCCAAAAGGCGTCCTGCTATCTGCGCAGGCCTGAGTGCACCCACTGGGTGGCGCTAGTGCCCTTTCAGCCTCCCGACAGGCATCCTGGCACTTGTCACTTATGCTCGCCCACGTGGGCGTGAGGCAGGAAAAAGAGCGCAACGCTGCCACGCTGCTGCGTCGGCGCGCGGCGTGCAGCTGGATGCCAATGAGCGCCGCGCAACTACGTCCAAATCGCTAGCGGGTTTGCCAATTCAGCAGAAACAGGCAAGACGGAGCAGCACGCGGGCTCGGAGCAACCCCGACACCGCCGACGGAGCGAGGGAAGAGGTAGTCGATATTTCCTCCAATACACATGAGCAGGAGGAACGCCGCACCACGTCGGCGGCCCCGAGGCCTTCAGCCTCTGGAGCTGGAGGCACTCGGCTGGCACACGTGAGGATAATGGCTCGGTTCTGAACCCCGCGGACGCGATACCCTCAGCCTCTGGAGCTGAGGACGCCCTTGCCCTTGCCGATGATGTACGACTCTTCCTAGGCGTCGTAGGTCATACTCTTGCCCACGCCCTTGATTTCGACACGGCGTGGTTACTCTTGGTATCCGTCGGGGCCTGCGCCTGTGGGGCGCGCCATGTTGACGGACCAGTCGTACTCGGTAGACTCGTGCACGCAAGGAGGATCCGCCATGCACGCAGAGACCACGACCTTCTGAGCCTTGTCGACCTGCACCTCCTTCATGACCCTCCGAGGGTACACAAGGCCCCCAGGATTTGCGACCGAACACTCCCAGGAAAGGGGAGAGAGTGGAGGAGGGCGGGGGGACACAGGTGGCGGTGGGAGTGTTTCTTGCTGGGACCCGCAAAGGAGCGGCGCGGATCGGTCGTTGCCGAGCAGGGAGCCGCAGTCCGCCGCAAGCCGGTTGCGCTCGGCGCCACGGAAGGATGGGCGTGTCTGTTTTCTGGCGGTCTTTTCGGCCTCCAGAGATGTTTATCCTTGGATGCGGAACTAGATCTTAAGACACATTTGAGGGAAGCGTTAGGGAAAACAGTGGCTAAGAGCTCGTTGTACTCCAGCACGGCTTCTTCTGGTGACTCGCACGAGTGAGGGAGCGCGGATCAGGGTGAAGAAGGAGGGCGATGAGGAGGATGGGAAGAGAAGAAGAGGGACGTCAGCGAGATAGAGGAGGAGAAAGGGGAGGAATGACGGGACAAAGAGGACAGGGAAGATGAGGGCGAGTAACAAAATTCTAATAGGAACAGTAATTGCTGCTTTCAAGTCCCATGCGCGCGGGTCCAAACATGAATTACGCAAGATATCCGCGCATGCGCGAAAGAACATCGACTTGCATGGAAATGCACTTCGGTATTGCATTGACCGGAAATTACATCAAAGAGATAATGACCTCGGACTCACCGTCATGTCACGTTCAATGATGTTGGCTAGTATCGATTCCGCGAGCAGGGAACCGTCTAACAAACATAAAAATATTGCAAGCCTGGGTTCCAACTATGTCCAGCGAGGGGCCGCTCAAAACGAAAGCAACCGCGTCTTGGCCGTGTCGCACCAGCGCAGGCTGACCACAGCGTTGGCGATCAGCGTTCCTTGTCACTCCGCTCCTACAGCGAAGCAAGTTCTACACGCCATACTTCTGATACCTAGACAGACGGACCTCGCACCAAGCGTAGTGAGATCCCCCACGGCCTCGAGAGTACGGCAGGTTCGTGCGGCGTCGGCGCGGGCATCGATTTTTGACACCGCGCCGATCGTTTCACCTTGAAACGATCGCGGCCCCCCATCGTTCCAGGTTGAATTCAGTCGGGCCCCAAGGCGTTACCACGTCCCTTGGTGCTTCCTCGTCGTTGTCGCGTGAAGTTGAACCTTGAGCGCCTTCGCCGGCGTCGCCTGCAAGCCATCGCCGCATGAGCCCACTGTGTATACATTCCTCCAGGCCGCAAACGCCTGAGCGGGAGCGCCGGTGCTCCCCACGGAGACCCCGACCTGCACGCTTCCTGGCCTCTTCGAGCAGCAAATGCCCCCTGTATGAGATCGGGGGCGGCCAAGAGGGGGGCGTCCAAGAGGGGGGGGCGCAAATCATGGCCAGCGGCATGTTCGCGGCCCCGTGGGGGGGGCGGGGACGTAGTGAAATAGGAAGAGGCAGAAGCGTCATGAAATCTGGGGAGATCTCATGGCCCCCGCCATGATGTCCAACCCCCCCTAGTCATCACCCCCCTCTTGGCCGCCCCCGATCTATGAGAGGTCGCGCGACCCAGGGCGGGGGAGCCTCCGGGAAGGGAAGACCCCCTCTGCAGCTGCCCTGGGGTTACAACGCAGGAGAGCCCAGAATCGGATCGACGAATCGGATCGGCGATCGACGGATATCGGCAGCCGAGTCGGGAAAAGTCGAACCGGCAGACATCGGCAGGCTAGTAGGCCTCCAGTGAGAAATCGGAGCCCTAATCGGAATCCCAAATCGAATCGAATCGGGATCGGAATCCATCGAAATCGAATCGAATCGAATCAGCGGCATTGAAATGAGCCCTGTAACGCATGCAACAGGAAGGAAGCTGGTCCTTAGGGAAACGGGGCCTGGACTCCGTGGCCTTCCCGCGAGGCGGGGAAATGAGAAGGAGAAGGTCTTCTCAGAAAGCGGTGGGACTTCTCAGAAGCCCTCGCGCCTTCTGAGAATTTGATTACATCTTAAGGAAAGGCTTAGAAAACTTCTCAGAAGGCCTGGGGGTCTTCCGAGCCTTCTGAGAAAGCCTTCTCTTTCTCACTTCCCCCCCTCGCTCGACCGAATGTCAATATCCACCGCCTGCCCCAGGTCCACGAAGATCGAGCCCGCAGGCGGTGGTTACGGACGAATCCCCGCCTCGGAAAAGCCCAAAACGGCGAGAAACTTCAGGACACCTTTCCGTCGCAGCGAACATCGTAGATCGCCAGATTAGGCGCAAGGTCGCGGCAACCTTCAATGACGCACGTGCGCTTGATTTCCGTTCCAGCTTTATGTGGACGAAACTGAACAGAAGTCGATGAGAAAGCGGACCGAAACTGTAACAAAACTGCAACGAATCTGGAACGAACAAAAACAACAACGCAACGAACCTGAAACGAAACTGAACCGGGACGAAACTGAGATGACGCTGGAACGAAATGGAACGAAGCTAGAACGGTACCGAAACGAAACTGGAAAGAAACTGGGACGTCCTATCTGTGAGAAATACGAGCATGTGACGAAAATAGGGGAAACCAAGAAAGAGGTACCGATACCGCTACTCCCTGGACCTCTCTCGGGGTACGTTCTGACTATGAGTTCGACACGAATCCAGCGCAGGCGACGAGGGCCTCCCAGGAGGCCCAGAAGTGGGAAAACGGACGAAGGCTGGGTGTTGCCGCACGAGTGTCCTCCGCACGAGCTACAGACGGCGACCGGGCCAACGCACCAAAGGCGGTGGCCTACGGCAGGCTGGCACGGGCGGCCTGCCTGAGCAGCTTGGCCACCCCGGCCACGCGCGGGCACCTTACGCATCGCAGCTCACCGACATCGCAGCTTACGCATCGGAGCTTCCGGTGGAGCTCCCCGTGAAGCCACGAAGCGTGTGAGGGGAGCGCCGAAATTGGAAGAGGGAAGAAGACGACGAAAGGGAGGAGGGAGGAGGATTTTGTTAAAAGAAAAAAAGCGCTACGGATTCTAAACCAAGACCTAACGCAGAGGAGGGTTGGGACAACATCCGCCGACCCTGTGAGGGACTTTGTCTGTTCGAGAGTCGCCTTCGTCAGTCGTCGTCTCGGTCGTCCCCGTTCCCTGCACCCTTCTCCCAAAGCCTGTCGGCGAAAGGAAAATCTAGCACTACGGTAATCGAGTCGAAAGGAGCCCCTTCCCTTTGATCCCTGCCCCGTCGGGGGGGGGGGGGGAGCGGGCAGGAGGGGGGATAGGACGGGGTGTCTTGGGGGAGGTCCCCGGGGGGGTGGTCAGACACTCATGGGAGAGGGGGCGCTCGACCCAAACGGTGCTTTCCGTTTTCCTTCCGTCCTCGTTCTCCCCTCGTGCTGTCTTCGCTCCGACCTCGCTGCAAAACGAGATGAGATCAGAACGCAGACGGCCCCCGAGATCGCCGAAGCACCGCCTATAGGTCGAGCCCTGGTCCCGGGGGGAGGGGCCGGGAGCCCGTGGGGGGGACCCAGACCCCCGACGTCGCGATCTTTTCGCAACGTCGACCCCCAGAGTTCGGGACCCCTTCCCCAGGACGGGTTTTCCGTCCTGAGTCGCTCTTTGGGGGCCCCGTGGCCCGGCGAGGGCCCCCGGAGGCCCCAACTGGTGAAAACCTCCCGTCGTGCTTTTGTCCCAGCGCTATAGGGGTCACGGGGGGAGGGGCCGGGAGCCCGTGGGGGGGAGGTCCCGCCTGCAGGGCCGGCGGCCCCGGCCGCACGGCCTTCCCAGCACGAAGGGCAGGGACTGGCAAACCTTGCCCGGGCGTGTTGGGGGGCCGCTGGCGGGCCCCGGGGCCGCCCCCCCCAAAAACAGCTCGGGATGAGAAGCCGACGAGACCTCCTCCTCCTCCTCGTCCTCCTCCTCCTCCTCCTCCTCCTCCTCCTCCTCCTCCTCCTCCTCGAAGCGAAAATCCAGACATCCCGGAGCCCACTTTGTGGAAAAAGCCAGACGTCAGAGGTCTTTGGAGAGGAAGAGAGAGGAGAGTGCTCACCGCGCCCAACTTGGATTACCGCGGGTGCTGCTGAGGGGAACAGCAGGGGCGTATAAGTGGATGCTAGGATGGGTTATGTCTGGCCTAACCCTAGCTTAGAATTGTATGGCAGGTGCCTCATGTGCGGCTTGGGTCGCAATTGCCTTAAGTGCGGCTTGAAAAGGTTTGGTAACGGGCGGGCAAGACAACACTGCACCTACAACCTGTCGGCACACCACGGCGCATTCTCACAGAGGGAGGAGATGACTACCTACCAGACCACCCCAACCCAACCCGAAGACCCGAAATTTACCCGAATTTCGGGTTGGGGTGGGTACGGGTTCCATCTTTTCTTCCAGTGTTCCCCGTCCCCCCCCAACTGGAAATAGATGTCAAATTGAGGCCTTCGGGTTGGGTTGGGTTGGTTTGGTGGGTGGTGAGGAGAGAGCCGCCTCCGTCCTCTCCTGCCTCCTCGCCTCCCTCACTCCTCGCTGAGGGGGGGTGAGAGAAAGAATGGGCGGAAGATGGAGCGTGTTTCTTTCTGTTCGGCGATGACGGGCGTCATGGAGGGGGAACGGGGGGGTTATGACGTAACGCTCCCCCTCGCCGTATGGCTCCGGCACCACAGCCGCGCCCGCGCTCGCGATGCGACGAGCGACGAGCGACGAGAGACTACGACGACGACGACGACGACGACGAGGACGAGGAGGACGACGACGACGACGCGAGCAGCATGTAGGCGGTGATATGCCCCATTGCGCCTGTGTACACCACAACGATCGCGTGCACCACAGCGCGCGTGTATACCACAGCGCCTGCGCACACCGCAACAACTGTGTGCAAAACAGCGCCTGTGTACACCACAGCAGCCGCGCACAGTACAGCGCCAGTGTACATGTGTACACCGTAGCAACCATGCGCACCACAGCGCCTGTGCACACCACGCTGCTTGCGTGCACCGCAGCGCCTGTGCACGCCACAGCGCCTGTCTACTCATCAGCATCCGCAGGCAACGCAGCGCTGGTGTACAGCTCAGTGCTTGCGTGCATAGGACAAGTAGAAGGAGCATGTGCGTGAGGATCTGCTGCGGGCAACTAGGCGCCACGCCGCGAAAGTGTTGCGACGTTGTTCCTTCCTCCGTCCTCCTCCACCTCCACCACCTCTTCCTCCTCCTCCTTACCCCCTGTCGTGCGGGTTGGCGCTACAGCACACGTGCGCATCTCAGCGTGCACCGCAGAATGGTCCGTTGAATCGGTCCAGTTGGTTCTCGGACGGCCAATTGAGCTGGAGCCTCCTGGACGCAGATGGGAAGAGTTAGGGTGATGCGGGCGGAGTCGGAAAGACTCGTAGATTCCAGCGGCGCTCCGTTGTCCACAAGGGTTCCTTGCTATTGTGTTTCGTGGAATCCACAAACGCTCAATTTTGTCATAAGGATTCTGTCCAACATTCTATATACAACAGTGGTGCTGTGTTGCACATGGTTGCTGTGGTGCACACAGGCGCCGTGGTGTACACAGGCACTGCAAAGCACACAGACATTGTGGTCTACACTGGTGCTGTGTTGCACACGCCTGATGTGGTGTACGCAAGCGCTGTGGTGTACACAAGAGCCATTGTGCCCGCAGACGCGGTGGCACAAACCGACGCTGTGTTGCACGCGGCTGCTGTGGTGTACATAGGCGGCGTTGTGTACACAGGCGCTGTGGTGCACGCAAGCACTGTGGTGTACACAGGCGTTGTGGTGCAGATCGCCACCAACATGCTGGTGCTACCCGTCCTCCGTCATTCCTACGCATTCCCAGACGCCGCTGGCGCGAATCGTGACGTCATCGACCCCTCCTCCCCCCCCGAATG
>CAUYUJ010015516.1:616423-651423 GCA_963575745.1 Prorocentrum cordatum
GCTACAAAGCGCGCATTGCGTGCATTTGTGCCCGACACGTTTCGGATGGCGTGCACTCAAACCTATCATGCGTCGTTTGCGTCTGATCACAGCTGGCGAATGACCCTGCGCCGTTGCTCTTTCTGCGAAGTTGCTTCTGTAATTCGACAGGGTAATTGCAAGGGGCACTCTATCAATGGATTCGCACAGGGGCAATCAGGGGACCTCGTTATCTGCCTACTCTCGCACGCACCCTATTCACGCGTGCAATAAAGGCCTTGTCACTTTGGAAACTGGCACCGCAAACTGGGCAACCGCGGAACACGCGCCCGCCCGTCCGGGGGGGGGCCTGGCATTTCAGCCTCGAACTCCGCGGCGAGGGCAGGAGGCGGGTGCGACAGGCAACTCCCCAGAGCGAAGTTGCGCGGCATCGATTTTCCGGAAAACATCTCGAGCTTCACCCGAACAGAGCTTTGGGAACTTGCCCTCAAGTTCAGTCTCTAGCTCTTCCCCTGCCCCTAGCTCAAACAATGCTTGCACGTCCAACTAAAACTGTTTGGTCCACGCCAGAGCCGAGGGGGGAACTTCGCCTACACTTGACGCCTCTAGATTGGTGGCCTCACGCTGCGCCTGTCCAATCAGAGCAGCAATGACCTGTCGATGATCGCGCTGGTGGGCTGCGACGTCCTGTGGCCACATCGGTCGGCGGATCCAGAACTCAACGAAAAGACTGGCGATCTTCAACAACCTCTGGACCTCAGGACCTCGATGTTACTGGGTTACGTACTTTATCTTCTCTCAATTTCGCGCGTTGCCCTCGTAGGACGACACGAGCAACTTTAAACGCAATCTGCTGCAGCGGCTCCAAACTCTGCCAGGGGACCTGGTTCGTCGCGGCGAAGGCATGCCACTCCCGGCCGGACAGGGCCGCGTTCACTACGACTCCCAGGAAGACGACCCCCTTGAACCTGAGAAAAAACCTGCGACGTCGCCCACGACTTCCCCATCTTGCGCCGCGCAGTTTTCACAGCTTGAAAGCGGACCTGTTTCTCCGCCGAAAACACCTGTTTGAGATGTGTCGCCCCCCGAGATACCTGGCAGTCGACGCCGTCGTTCCCTCCAGCCTGAGTCGCCCTCTATGAAAATCAAGATTGAACTTCGCGGCCTGGACACCTGCCCTCTTCTGTCCATCTGTCACGACAAATGTACTGTTGTAAACTCTCTTATGGAAAAAGCCCTGCCCTCCTGCGCCAGTTCTGCAATCGCACGTTCCACTATATCCTTGCGCACGCACTAAAAGGCACTGCTGGCATCATGATAGCGCGCAATATGTACTTCGCCTGCGCGTCGTAGCCGTGCTGATCTATTCTTAGGCACCCCCCTTCCGTCGATGGAAAATGCCCCCATGAGCCCAGTAAGGGATGTCTAGATTGGGAAGCATCAGAAATCTGTAGAAGACCTGTCCGGGCAACAGAACACCATGATGGATCGCTCACCTGCTGCGCAGAACTTGTCATTGTTCTTGTCGAGTCGGCAAGCGCCCGGTGCCAAACGGCTGGCGCCCTCCCAACCGTGCATATCGCTCGAGGCAGCAAGTAGATAGTCCTCTCAAACTCGGGCGCTTGAAACTTATGATCCTGATCGCCGCTGCGCAGTCCCAGGCCTCCTCCCCGTCGCGGTCGATAGCACCAGTTCGGCATGGCAAGAACCCTCAGCACATCTCCCGGCGCTGACAATTGCGGCTGCACTAGCCACGAAGGAAGCTTCTTCAAGCTCTTCTTCAGCCGAGCAACCACGATCAGTGCGTCCTCATGCATAGCAGAAAAGTCCATGTTATCGGTGCCCACCTGATTGATCCATTCCAAATGTGACGGCGCTTGTAATTGACTGCGCTCCACGCCATCTGGCCCAGCAAAGGGTAGTCCCCCGAAGCCTGTCGTATCATGCGGTGCCTCGCTCTGCGCCAACAGCTGCGCCTGGGCGCCGCCTTCCACCCCAGGAGATTGAGAGCGTGGTATCCAGTCGGCCACCGACGCCGTCGCGTTCGCTACCCGATTGTGCAATCTAGCCCGTGGCCCCCTGAAAGTACCCGCCAGCAGCCTCGCAATCTCGCGGACATCGTAGAACCGACGACACCGCCACGCATCCCAGAGCCCTTCAGTACGAGCCTCGCTCAGCTGCTGGAGTAAAATCGGCATGTACTTATTCAGCTGCTCCTCGGGGAACTCCACCTCCATGTCCTTCGCCTGCCTCCTTGCTGCAGGTAGCACCTGAGGCTGCTGGCTCGGCGCGAAGGTGTGATCACGCTTCTCCACATAGCCTGGGGCCTCGCACAGACAGTCCGCTGCTGTCTCCTGGGCCACTTGCATCAGCCCTGCGTTGATCTGGACCACATCCCCGTCACACGCCCAAGCTGTGCATTGGCCCCTGCATTGTGCCAGGCGCTCCTGCACCGCTGTCACAAACCGTTCCCGTCCCGCCCCATATAGCAATAATGCAGTGCAGGCCTCCTTGTTGCAATGCAGCAGTTGGTGGCCCTGGTGATGTTCGAAGGTGTGCCAGAAGGAGGTGCAGAGCGGAAACTGCTCTTTTGGAGCATGACTTCTGAAGCGCTGTAGCCTGCGCCCTATATTCACGAAGACAAAGCATTCATGGAAATGTTCAAGTAACCCCCGTGGGCAAGCCAAACAAACTATTCGCTTCACCACCTGACATGAAATTCCATAAAACGCCGCGCCTGCATCAAGATATGTATTAGCCAAAAGCAAGTCGTGTGCTTGCAGAATCGGCTTCACGTTGCGGAAGTTCGGTCCTTCTACATCTGCACTGTAGTGGCCAGTAACTGGTGGACCGTCCCCATCCATGCCACAAGATGAATTGATATCCGCCCCAATCAGTGGAAAACAAAGCGCTGGTAATGAACGGAGTTGATCATGAAATCATGTTGTGAGCTCTGAAACAACGGACTTCTGCTCTGCTACCGCTCCTCTTCCATTGCCTCTCGTCGGATAATAAAGAGAAGCAGTGGCAAAGTCCTTTCGTCCACTCTTGTAGCGAACCAGAAGAGCTATGCCCTGGAGTCAGTTCTTGCCCTCGACTACCTTGACGATGTGCTGCTCTGCATTTCTGTGCCGATGAAGTGCCACTGCCACTCCACATGCATGGTTACTGCCTTTGCCAAGGCCTGAATGAATAAAGATGTGATCCTTGGTTGCCTGCCTGCTCGGCTGGCCGCGACTCCTGACCTGGTGCCCTGGAGCATGAGGAAGTCTACGCCCTGGTACTCCGCGGAGACGTCGAAAACCCTGGCGGGGGCGGAGAGGGTGAGCGGGTTGTAGGTCACCGCCCGCAGACATCGCCAACAGCCGCCGCTCCCATGGCTGAGCCCGCTCATGCCATCAAGCTGGGAAGTGAAATGAGGGGTCCTTTGGGGGTGTCGACCGTTTCAGCTGCCTGAGATCTCTCGATGGAAAGGGGCAGCTGGAGGAGGAGGAGGAGGAGGAGGAGGAGGAGGAGGAGGAGGAGGAGGAGGGGGAGGGGGGAGGGCGGAGGGGGGAGGAGGGAGGAAGGAGGGAGTGGAGGGCCCCGAGCTCCAGGCGTTTGTGAAGGGGCCCAGGGGCACACAGAGAAATAGACAAAGATCCAGGACTCTCCTTCACTGGATGTTCCAGGATTCTCCTCCACTCCAGAAATAAACAAAGAACCAGAATCCAGGATTCTCCGCCATAAAGAAATAGACAAAGAAACAGACAAAGATCCAGGATGTCTCTTATCTTCTGGATGTTCGTCTTCCCGTCCACTTCCCAGATGTTCTATGTTTGCATGGGAACCGACGACTCGATGTGTCTGCATCTGTACCTACTCCTGGGGGTGGGCAGAACCCCCTTTCGCAAAGCGCCATTCAGTGAATGCTGCCAGGGGCACTCCACGTGCGCACAGCACCGCATGCCGAGTGCACCCCAGCGGGGTAGCTAAACCGACGTCCACCAACAGCCGAATGCGTCAGGGGAAACGCGCGTCGATTGGCAGAGAAACGACCGGGGACTGCACCGGCAGAGTCCAATCCCAATGCCCTGTTGAAACAACACCCGTGTGGGTGGGCGTTCTCCCGATGCCCGACACGCCCGTCACACCGGACGCGTCCGCTGGGCTTCGGGCAAGGGGGGCCGTCACAGACCGGTAAGGCCCCCAGTAGGGCTCGGGCCCTGACCTTGCCAGGCGGTGTTGCACGTTTGCTCGCAGCGACGGACCTCAGGGAGGGCGGCCCCTCGCGGCAGGGAGGTGCACTGGGGGCCGATCAACAAGAAACCTTCCACAAGAAACCCAACCCTGGAACCCCAGGACGTCCATTGATTGTTGGTGTGGGAGCGTCACGCTTTCCATGGCAAAACCATCGAAACCCAGGAAACCAAGGGCACCCTGGAGGCAAGCAGGGTGTTTCTTGGCATGGGCCTCCACTGTATCACGGGCCGAGTCCCCCTCCCCCCAAAGCCCCTGGCACTTCGGAGGCGTTCCAGACGACGACCACCACCACCACCACGATGACAACGACGACGACGACGACGACGACGACGACGGCGACGACGACCACGGCCACGACGACGACGGCGACGACGACGACGAGCTGCAAGGAAGAGGCGCTGGAGGCAGAGGACGCGGCAGAGGATGAGGGGAAAACGAAGCGTCCTGGCGACCTGAGCTGCTCCCCCCTGGAGTAGCCGAGTAGAAGCATCCAGGTGATCAGACTTGCTCTCAGGGTTCTCTGAAGCCACTCCTTCTAGACTTGATCTGCAAAATGGGGCTGACACATGTGAATAGCATCATGTCCATATGTGTCCTCTCATCATCCAAAGCTATCATATCCGATGTTCGCAGCATCCACCTTTTCTGCCTCCGAGAGAATCGGTCGCATCATCCACCACTAAACGGTGTAAGCAATCAGCCCTTCGCTTCCTTCGCCGTTCTATACGAAACCAATGGTTGATGAATGTATGCCGCGATCGCTTGTGAGCAGCAAGCCACGCCTCTCTTCAGCATCTAACCGCCGTTCTGGTTCTGGACAATCCTGGCATCGCACTGCATGTTAGACCATCTGGAGAGCCCCGAACCCAGGTGGCGCAGAACAAAGCGCCTGGGGACGAAATCCGACGCAAGTGCAGAAGCGCTTCAAACCAACCACGACCCTGCGTCAATGCTGCGTCGAACGTCGGTCGACTTGAACCGAACTTGAGTCTCAAAGGCGAGTCGAACTTGAGTCGAACTAAAGTCGAACTAGATCTGTCAGATGGGCCCCAGGATGGTCTCCAAAAAAGCGTCTACACCCACATGCAATAATATTTGTCAGCTGATCGGGGGCTCAGAAGACGTCCGCCGACGCTGTCGGCGTGTGTGAGGGGCTTTTCCGTTTGAGTCGTCGTCGTCGTTATCGATCCCCCCTGTCCCTGTGCGTGGGCCCTACTCTTCAAGCGTCCCAGCCAAAAAAGAAATCGAGCAGCATCGTAATCGAGACGAAGGGGAGCCCATTCCCTTGGGTCCTCCCCCTCCTCCTCCTCCTCCTCCTCCTCCTCCTCCTCCTCCTCCTCCTCCTCCTCCTCCTCCTCCTCCCCAGTCCTCCTCCTCCTCCTCCTCCTTTTCCTCCTCCTCCCCTTCCGCCCGCGAGCCATCGGCCTCAGGGTGGCCTTGCCCAGCACCTCGGCCTTCCGGCCCTGCTGGTCCTGGGGCCGCGGGGCACCACGAGGCAGAGATGCCGCTGCCCCCCGGGCATCTCCCCAAGGTGCGCTCTGGCCAGGACTCCCAAGGGGAGTGCAGCCGTGGCGACGAGGGCATGCCAGGAGGTCCACAACGGCGAGGGCGAGTCCAGGGGGCCCGCAACCTCCTCGGCACCGAGCGCGGGGCGGCTGAGATCCCAGAGCCAGGGGGCGTGAGGGGCAGCGTTGGGGGGGGGGGGGAGGGGGCTGGCTGAGGGGGGGAAGCATCGACCTGGATTCGGCGAGGCACCGCCGATAGATCGGCGACAGGCCCCCGAGGGCAAGTCCGCACGTTCCTGGGCGAGATGGGAAGGGGCGATTGCGGGTCGATGCCTCTCCCCCGAACCCCCCCACCTCCGACCTTGCCCCTGCGGGCCAGACCGTGCACGGCGACAGCAACGCCGAAGACCGATCGAACCGACAGCGAAAGCGAAACCTACCGAAATCGGCATGGGCACCTTTTCCTCCTCCTCCTCCTCCTCCTCCTCCTCCCGAAATGGGCGAACCCGACCGAACGCAACCGACCGCGGCCGAACCGACCGAACCGCGAACACCCCTGCGGGGACGGTCCCTGTCCCACACCTCCAGCTCGACGGCGTCGCCGGCCTGCACGCAGACCCGCCTCCTCGCCTCCGCGGCGGGCTCCGTCTCGTCGCCGCCGATCGTGACCGTAGTCTTTGATGGGCCTGTTTTCCACCACCACCACCACCACCACAAGTTGGAGGGGGAGGAGGAGGTGGAGGACGAGGAGAAGGAGGAGGAGGAAGAGGAGGAGGAGGAAGAGGAAGAGGAGGAGGAAGTGGAGGAGGGGGAAGTGGAAGAGGAGGAGGAGGAAGAGGGCCCCCTCCCCCTCCATCGTATGCGCTTCTTCCTCCTCCACCTCCTCCTCTTCCTCCTCCTCCTCCTCCTCTCCTCCTCCTCCTCCACCTCCTCCACCTCCTCCTCCCCCTCCAACTTCTGTTGGTGGTGGTGGTAGAGACCAGGCCCATCAGTCTTGAGGCTCCGGGCGCCCACCACGGACAGGGTGCAGTGCGGGTTCTGCACGTCCTCGGGGGAGAGCGAGCGCAGCGTCGAGGACACGCGCCGCCGTGGGGAAGCCAACAGCGTGCTACTGCTGTTTGGCTTGAAGGGGGGGGGGCCTCCCTCCCCCTCCCTCCCCCTCCCCCCCCCCCCCCCCCCTCCCTCCCTCCCTCCCTCCCCCTCCCTCCCCCATCCCTCCCCCTCCCTCCCCCCCCTCCCACTCGCTCCCCCTCCCTCCCACTCCCCAATTCACGCTGGCTTAGTTATTGAAGGTTGTTTTCGCGAGGCGGTCAGAGGGGAGCTTCCTGAGCAGAGCTGTACATACGAGAACTCCTTGCCGCCAAGACGGCCCAGGAGGCCCCCGAGACGGCTCCAAGAGTGTGCCCAGACGGAGGACCCGAACGGACATTTCGAGCCCTCTGCCTGAGAGGCCCCCCAGAAGCGCCAAGAAGCCCCCAAGACGCCCCCAAGAAAACCTCAAGATGCGCCCGGGAAGCCCCAAGAGGCCCTCAGGAGCATCCCAACAGGGCCCCAAGAGGCTCTCAAGAGGCCCAAAAATTACCCCCCAAGAGGCACCCGAGAGCGCTCCGAAGAGACCCCAAGAAGCATCCCTGAGGACTCTAACCCACGTCAGCATCGTCGTCGTCGTCGTCGTCGTCGTTCAGGATCGGCGGCGCTGGCCGCAAGGCCTCTCCAATCCTTGCACCCCGAGGCCCCTCTGCAGCAGTGGTTCGGTCAGGGAGCACCCATCTGCCTCTCGGCGTGCCCGGCCCACGCGAAGGCACTGCTTCACACAGTCAGCCTGGGCCTCCGAAGCCATATCAGCCTGTGACCGCTGACACAAAACACCAGGCCTCGGGAGAACAACAGCGAAGGAGTAGCATGTTCGGTGTAACTCATGGGAGCCTTTCATAGCATCTTCTCGACTCTTGCGAATCGAAGCTGATCGACGCTAAATCAACGCTAATCCACGCTAACATCGACGTTGATCGACGCTATACCCGACGCTAAATTTGCGCTGCTTCATCGATTCCCAGACGCCTAATCGACGCCAGTCGACGCTAAAGACGCAATTAAGAGGGCACACCAGGCGTCCATGCGCCCAATCGCACAGAAACCATCAACCCAGACGGGGGGGGGGGAGGAGGAGGGGGAGAAGGAGGAGGAGGAGGAGGAGGAGGAGGAGGAGGAGGAGGAGGAGGGAGAGGAGGAGGAGGAGGAGGAGGAGGAGGAGGAGGAGGATGGGAATGGGAAGAGGAGGATTTGCTACCGAAAGCATGCGAGGTGAACCGACGTCCAGCGGGCGGTGGATCGCGCCGACCCGCCAGACCCGCCCCCCTCGGGAGCACGGCGGGGGGTCGGTGCGCGAACACTGACAGCTCGGCGACTCCGCAAGGCGTGGCCTGCAAAGGGTGCGGTCTGCCACGCGCACCCGTGAGGGTCGGGCGAAGGCCTCGACAGCGTTCTCCTCCGTCGGGAGCTCTGAAGGGGCCCTGGGACACACAAATAAATACACACACACATAAAAAGGTTCCCCGTATGTTCATATAGTTTCTGGGTTTCTGTCTTCCCCCCCACTGCCCATACTTTCCCATATTTTCTAGGGTATCGACGATTAATTGTGTCTGTGTGTTTTTCTCCTCCTGAAACTCACCGACCCGGGTCAATGCCAACTCGGGTCAGTCAAGCTTTCCAGGATCGTGCTAGATCTCTCGGGGGTCACAAAACCGTGTGGTGACGGACCTGGCGGTGACCTCGAAATCCACAGAGGCCTCACCGCAGCGTCCGTCACCACACGGTGTTGCGACCTCGGAGGCCCCAGTCGCCCGAGGCACTCTCGGAAAGCGACCTAAGTAGGGGGAAAACAAACCTCCCTCGCTTTTGACCACCCTCGCTTCCAAGAGATACCAAACGATGCCAAATTGCAGCCTGTACTGATCAGACCGCTTGACGAGGAGGCGCGTGGTATGGCTTGGTTTTGCCTGGAAGCGAAAGCGGGGTAGGTAATTCACGCTCTGACTAAGTTCCAAAACCCCGAATCCCCACCGACTCACCGCACGGTGCAGTCACCGCCCCGGTCGGGGGCCCCCGCATCCTGCAGGACCCTGCGCCACGCCCGGGGTCAGTGTGACCCTGGCCCCTCAGGATCCTGCAAGATCCAGCGCTCTGAGTGAACCCTGCTTGCGTGGACCCCCGCCCCTCGAGCCCCGGACAGACCCCCCTTTAGTAAAACGTGGTTTAGTGAAAACGACCTGAGGCCCAAACCTGGCGGGCGCAAGCCTGGAAAATAACGGCCACGGCGCCCTCTCGAGAACCGAAAACGGACAATTCACTAATCGACGTGTCACTGTTGGGGGTTCTGTCCACCCCCGACCCGACTCCGCGCCCCGAGGAGCCTGCCGGCGTGTCGTCCGGGTTCCTTGTGCTCCCGCCCGGCTGTCCTGCTTCGGGGTCCTCGCGCCCACGATCGCCAGGTGCCCGGCGCCGCCCGCCTCGGCCCAGGGGGGCGCGGGGGGGGGGGAGCTCGGTGAGACGACGGCACCGCTCAGCCCGGGCCCAGAGATTCGACGCTCCGAAAAAAAAGTTGGAGCGGGCGGTCTGGGGCTGATTTCGGCCTCCTGGGGCCCTCGCCGGGCCTCGGGACCGTCAAAAACATGGCCCGGGACGAAAAACCGGCCATGGCGAAGTTGCCTGGACCTCCGGGGCCCACGCATGTGAGTCTTTGTATTACTCGGCGTTTCGATCTTGGGCGGAAGGGGGGGGTGTCTGGCTCCGGACTTTTGCTCAGGGCGTCTGTTTGGGACCGTGCGCCCTGTGGGGGAGACTCCACCTGCTCGACGGGCGCCAAAAACAGCCAAGATCTACTCCACGGGGGGGGGGGGGGACGCGAGGGCCCGCGCCGATCGGCAAGAGAATTCGCAGTTGGGGGACCCCCCCCCCAATAAAAAAAAAGCCCGCCGCGGAAAAATAGGAGCAACCGGATGCACGCACGGGGGAGAGGGGCGGAAGCGGCCGCGCCCCTCCCCCTCCTCTCGCCCTCTCTCGCACCAAGGGCGCCAAGCTTCGCGCCTCGCGCCTCGCGCCTCGCGCCGCGCGAGGCGCTCTCTCGCGCCGCCCCCCCATGGGAGAAAAGGGGGATGAGGAATCGGAGCCGAACCGCGAAGCGTGGAGCGCGAACAACTTCGCGCCCTCGAGGGCGCCCGCCTTTCACCCTCCCTCCGCCCCGCCGCCCCTTCTTCAAGACCTTCAAGACTCGTCGGGTGACCACGCGGCCGAGCCAAGGCGCAGCCACTACACGATTCACCTGCAGGGAGAGAGGCCTCAGCAGATCTCCTTGACATCCCTCCTCGACACTCCTTAACCCCATGCCGACGGAGACTGCTGGGCCTGGAAAGCCCCGGGTCGACCAGGGGCGGCTGGCTGAAGGCAGCTGTTAATGAAAGTGACACGCATGTCAGCCGAAACCTGAGGCTGATGAGTCAGACAATGGCGCTCGCACCGCTCCTCCCCTCTGCAGTCATGCGTCTGCAGCTCACTGTGGGCCGCAGGGCGACTGGGAGGCGTGGCGCCAAGGGACAAGGATGAAAGGACGGGAAGGAGGGGAAACGGAGCCCCGTGCCTGAGGGTCGTTCCTGGAACAACACCTCTGCGTAGCTTTGACGGCTCGCTGGATCTGCGCGGTCTTGCGCAGGGGGGCAAGAGTCCCGAGGCCTTGCGGGGTGCAAAACAACCACGCTCATTGCAATAGATGACTGGGTGATCGCTGCTAAGTATTCTTGCCCCGGAGAGTCAGTGCCCCCGGCCCCCTCCTGACGAGAGGAGGGACTGTATAGCGGGGGCCGGGGCATCACATGCGAACGTGCTCGCTGGCGAGCACACTCTGAGGCATCTAGTGCATCTGTAGGCCACTCCATCCAAGACGGGAAAGTGTGAGGAAGCTCTGCCCCAACGGCTTTCGTACGTTTAGCGCGGGGCAGCTTGTTCTACAAAGCCTTTAGCGGTGGCCAAGCGCTTAGAATATGGAAAGCCCCCGCGGCTTCGGTTACAGTATTCTGCACGACCTTGCTGGTAGACCTCAACTGTTGCTGGCGGGTGCCCATGAGCCCTCGAGGCAAGTCCAGCAAAGTGGCCCGCGAGGGCGCTCCCTTGGATCGCGAGACGGTCGACGTCATCTTCAGCACTACTTAGATTTCTGCGGGCCTCGACCTTGAAACAAATTAGCCAATCACTCTGGGCTAACTCATGCGATGGTGCGCGCCAGTACTGCGAGCGAGGATTCCCCCAAGCAAGCGCTTTCTCAGGCCAAGAAGAAATCAAATCTAATGCAATGCAACCATGGTACGTCATTGTTTCAGCTGGCCGGTCCAACCTGATGATGGCTAACGACACTGCTGTATGCTCTGCATCGCCACTGGTCTGAGGGAAATCTCGAGGGGTGGGGCAAACATGGCACGAATGGCATTGCCTGCTTCATCAATCTGAACTGCCGCCACCCCAGCCCTCGCCAGATCTGGATTGGTTGGGCGGCCACGCCCACCGTCCGTGAAAGTCACACCGTGCGTGGGGAAGCTACACGGATCAATATGCGTCGTGCCTGGGCCCACAAATCTGAGGTCCCAGTCTGGGCTGACTGGGTCCAACGTGGGGAGAAGCTGCCAAACATAACTATATAACGGATGGTCTGGCCCAGTTTCCAGGGCATCCTGAACTAGAGACGGGGCAACAACGTTCGCTCTTTGCTCTTGTCCACATGGACACTCCCAGGTCCGATGAAAAGCCGAATCGGTTTGGCCGCAGAAAACACATTTTTAGCAGGGACGTGATCGCCTCCTTTGCTGAGGTTGGCCTCAGTGGGGGCCGAACATGAAGAAATATGTTTCAACAGGTGTCCACTGCCCTCCAACTCTTTAGAATCGAAGGCCTTCTTCACAGCAAACGCCCATGCGCCTTCTGCCCGAATATGGTTGGCAATTGGGCGGGTCACGGATGCAAGCTTCTCGTTACAATGTTCAGCTAGCTTGGTGGCCGAAAGCTCTTGGACTCAGTACTGTACTACCCTAGCCGGTGGCACTTCAGTTAGTACGAGCTTCTGTCCAGCATTCGTGACGAGGATAGCAGGGGACTCGATGGTCCACCCTACGATGTCCAGTCACAAAATAGCATCTGGAAGAGGATCCCTGTTCCGAGAAGCCCAAGCTTTCCCGGCAGTGGACCCAACGCATACTTGGACTTCTCTGGACGCTGCCGAGAGACTGCTCAAAGGGATGGCATCTGCATGCACTGAACCCCCCATCGGGACGGTGGTTGGTGCTGTGCCACCACTCATGTGCGGATCTTGTCTAGAATGGTTGCTGCTATCAATATTTGGTTTCCTGACCTCTGGAAGCAGCATATTCTGTGCTGCAGGAGCTGCGCATTGCACGTCCACGGGCGTCTCAGCGGATCTGGACCGACGAATTGGCGCAGGAGACGGCGGGCTCTCGGGCCGGGTCAGGCGTGACCTCGCCGAGAGCATCACCGACGAGGTCGCCGAGTTTCGGAAGGTATCGCTCAGCATCGCAGCTGAGAGTGCCATGACCTGCTCTTCGCACGCCGATGCCAACACGGTGGCCCGCGTGCTTCGTTGTCGGGATACACGCATCACTGCAGCCCTTCAAACGGCATAGTTTGGAGTAGCTATGGGCAGGGGCGATCGGCATGCCCATGAGACAGCTCGGAAACGAGTGGTCAAAGGAGGGCATCAGCATAAGAAGTTACGCCGCGTGGTTGCGGCAACGCGACGGTGTGAGATCACGTCCCGCCTGGAACGAGCGGGGCCTCAGGCTGTGGCGACCTACGGTCACCAACTATACGGCAGGTCTGGGAGCGCTGTGGAATTTCAGCGGCGATGGCCTGGGGCAGCGCGAGCAGCAGCTCGGCGTGGTCGGCGCGTTGCCACACTGACTGGGCTACGCGCTGCACAGGCGGACCCGAGCATCGTTCTTCCCCGCCATCGTCTGACTCAGTGGCTGCAGGTGTGGATCACAGAACCGTCGATCCGAACAGGAGTGCACAGGGCATGGCCTCAGATAGTCCAGCAGTTTCGACAGCTACCTGAGGCTCATAAGTCAAGACATGTTCGCGGACCAGCGTCGACAATTGTTGCATATCTTCTGCAGGCCGGCTGTAATCCAATATCTCCGTCAGAGTGGAATCTTCCGAGTGACGACAGACAAGGGCTTCGCGCGTGGAAATTCGATGATGAGGCGTTGTGCGCGGTGGATCAGGCAGATGACTTACTTCGCGAGTTTGAACGGTCTTTGGCTCTGCGGCAGTGGCGTGAAACTGCTGATCTACACTGCGGTAGTGGTTAAGATGAGGGCGCAGACTTGATCAGTTTGCGACGTCTCATTGATAGCCTCCACCATGCACACAAAGGACGGAAGGTAGCTGAGCTTATGGTGTATATCGCGGTTGGAGGTGCGTGGACGAACGCGCGCAAGTTCAGCGCCAACACTGGCACCAGCGACATCTGTGACAGATGTTCTGAGGCTCCCGAGTCCGACGTCCACAGTAACTGGCTGTGCAAGTGCAATCGCGGTGGCGAGGCGCTTGAGCAATCATAATATCTCATTCCAGAGGCAGTTGCAGATCATGATGCATATATTATTGATTCTGAAACCGTGGCATCAGACCCTCTAAGTGGACTCGAGTGTCGCCATCTAGTACTGTCGGAGGTTGGGGGGTGAGATCGAAGTGGAACGGAGAGCCCCCCTACCGGGAAATCGATTTCGGTTTCGTGTTCGTGCGTGCCGTGCGGGCGAGGCGAAGCTGCGTGGGCGGGCGAGAGGAAAGTCTCCTGTGGCTGAGGCGCGGCCGGACCAAATGATTCTCCGCCGGGCGGCCGGTGGCGCGCGGTGTCCCGCCGGTGTCCCGCTGGTGTCCCGTGTGGCTGAGGCGCGGCCGGACCAAATGACTCCCCCCTTCCGGGCGGCCGGTGGCCCGCGGTGTCCCGCCGGTGTCCCGCCGGTGTCCCGCGGTGTCCCGCGGTGTCCCGCGGTGCCCCGCGGTGTCCCGCCGGTGTCCCGCGGTGTCCCGCGATGATGATGATGATGATGATGATGATGATGATGATGATGATGATGATGATGATGATGATGATGGTGATGATGAGAGGATGAGGATAATGATGATGATGATGATGATGATGATGATAATGATGATGATGATGATGATGGTGATGTTGATGATGATGATGCTGCTGATGATGATGATGACGATGATGATGATGCTGATGATGATGATGCTGATGATGATGAGGACGATGATGATGATGATATGATGATGGTGTCCCGATGATGATGATGATGATGACGATACTGATGATGACGATACTGATGATGATGCTGATGGTGTCCCGATGATGAGGATGATGATGATCACGATGATTATGTTGATGATCATGATGATGACGATGATGTTGTCCCGATGATGATGAGTATGATGATGTTGATGTTGATGATGCTGATTATGATCGTGTCCCGATGATGATGATGTTGATGATGATGAGGTTGATGATGATTATGGCGTCCCGATGATGATGATTATTCTGATGGTGATGATGATGGTGATGATGATGATGTTGATGATGATGGCATCCCGATGGTGACGATGATGATGTTGATGCTGATGTTGATAATGATGGTGCCCCGATGATGACGATGATGATGCTGATGATGATGTTGATGATGTTGATGCTGATGATGTCGATGATGAGGATGAGATGATGATGATGATGATGGTGTCCCGATGATGATGATGATGATGATGATGATGATGATGATGATGATGATAACGATAGTGATCATGATGGTGTCCCGATGATGATGCTGCTGCTGATGATGATGATGATGACGATGACTGTGTCCCGATGCTGCTGATGATGATGATGTGGATGATGATGACTGTGATGATGGTGCTGATGATGATGACGATGGTGGTGTCCCGATGATGTTGATGCCCGTGATGATGATGATGATGTTGGTGTTGATGATGAGGACGGTGTCCCGATTATGATGATGTTGGTGATGATGATGTTGATGATGATGTTGTTGTTGATGATGATGACGTTGATTGTGAGAGCGGATGTGATATCGATAGTGAGATCGATAGTGAGACCGAATGTGATATCGATTGTGAGATCGATTGTGAGATCGTTTGTGAGATCGATAGTCAGATCAATTGTGAGATATATCGAGTGAGATCGATTGTGAGCACGATCGAGGGAGATCGATCGAGCGAGACCGATACTGAGATCGATAGTGAGATCGATAGTGAGACCGATCGAGTGAGACGATGGTTTCTCCCCCCCCCCCCGAACCTCCTTATCACCCGAAGGGTGGTCGGTAGAAGCTTGGACAAGCGGCAATCATTGTGAAGGTCATACCAGCTTAGGTCACGGCACCTCGGATTGTCCAGTGTACGCCTTCGGAGATGCGTCTGGAGGTCCAGACACTCTCGACGTTCGGCTGCGACGGGTGGGTTTGGCAGATTGTGTGATCACTAGCTTTACGCCCTTCACGATGGGCCCGTATCTCCTGGGGCCTCTGGCGGGAGGGGTTCGGACTGTGCCCCAAAAGCGAGCTCACGGCCCTTGAGCTCGCCATCCGTTGCTCAACTGGAGTTTTGATTTTCGCCACCGATTGTTCGGAAATTTGCAGAGGATGGTGGTCGCAGCTATATTGTCACCCCGCTGGGCGTCATGCTGGGATGGGGAGGCTAATTGGACGGTGCTGAGAGGAGCAGCGACGGCCACCATCCGATATCATCGTTATGCCGATCCCATCCCATTTGAATGCAGAGGAGGTGTGTACCAAACAGCTCCCCAGTTGGATGGTCCAAAGCAATGAAGCAGTTAACCATTTATCTGGCGTTGCGGCGGACGCTGCGCGAGTACCAGCTGATGAGAGGCACAAGGTGATGATGGTGGGGAAAAACGCCCTGCACGTGCGGCGTCGTCTGTTGCGGGTAGGGCTGTGTTCAATGCAATGTGAGGCCGAGAAGAAGGCGGCAGCTGCAGCGGACAAGCGTGCAGCATGGACCGCCTGTCAGGCCGCCGAAGGTGATTGTGTCCCTCCACCTCCCCTTCGTCCTCCGCTGCTGCCGCCTCCTCCCGCTCTGTCTGTAATTGCACGCTTCGCGACGGCACGCACCCTTACTGAAAGCGGTAACTCTTGTTCGGTGTGTCACGGGTCTGCGACCTTAGCCACCTTGTCCGAATGGCTAAAAAGTGATTGCAACGCTTGAGATTCCATGGGTGGTAGGGTGTATCTCGGGTGAAAAAGGGGTGTCGTATGCATATCGCTGGAGGTTGGGCCCACCCCTCACACGCCCTAATGTATCGCCACTCGTTAGGAATATGGTATTGCAATGCATGCGGCTACTTCGGACAATCCCAACTCAGAGGATTAGGTACCGTTTGCAAGCTACCAATTTCCAAGACTCGTCAAGAGTGTCGTGATAGAATTCGTCGTGACGAGTTTCCGAAGTGCAAGTGATCTGAGCCTCGAGCAATGGCTTGAGCAGCGGATTGTTATTAATTTCGCTACGCGAAGGCTGTAATTCCTGTAATTCCTCCTCCTCCTCCTCCTCCGCCTCCTCCTCCTCCGCCTCATCCGCCTCCTCCTCCTCCTTCTCCTCATTTTTCTCGCTGGGTCGCGCCCCGTCCCTCATCCCCTGATCATCAAACGTTGGCCTCCCGCTTGCATTGGATGGTATTTGGCGTTCCCAGGCCACCATGCTCTCCTGGGGGGATCCCAAATCATATCTCTGCGGTCGCACCTCAGCACGGAAACCCCTCCCCAATACACTCTCATCAAGTGTAGGCGTGCTGTGGCACCTCATTCCTCATTCTCCGTCGCACGCACAGCTGGGCCCCAACGCACCACCAACAACCGCGCTCGCTCCTCCCTTCACCTTTTTCTGGTGATTTGTGGCGATCCAGTGAGGGCGACCAAGCCTATATCCATTCACGTCGCTGTGCTCAAGCCTCGACGTGCCAAATCTCAGGGGTGACATGGGGTAACCATATTCCACGATTGTCCAAGCATGGGCACCTCCACCTCGAAGATCTGCGGCTGAGCTGAACAAAAACGGGATGAGAGATGCCCCCGAGGCTGAGCGGACCGGGTGGGAAACCTGGTGAGCATGCTCTGGGAAACGATACGATCTGACAGGCCTGGTGCATGCCAATGGCTCTACCTGTATGCCTACACGCAGCACGCACACGACGTCGCAGGAGGAGGAGAATGAGGATAAGGCGGAGGAGGAGGAGAATAATAATAATAATAATGATATGAATAATAAGACTATTAGTAATAAGAATACTAGTAATAAGACTAATATTAATAACACTAACAAACATAAGACTATTAATAATAATGAGATAAAGAACAATAATGATAATAACGAAAATAAAAAATAAGAAGAAGAAGAAGAATAATAAGAATAATAATAAGAAGAAGAAGAAGAAGAAGAAAGGGTAGGAGCAACATAACGAGCATGAGGCTGGGTGGGAGGAGAAAGAGCACAGAAGAAAGGGGCGCGGAGAAGGGGGATGTGGAGAAACCAGAGAACACCGATAACGCTGCTCCCCGGACCTCTCCCGGGGACGTTCTGACCAGAACTCGGAGGCGAATCCAGTGGTGGCGACGAGGGCCTCCCAGGAGGCCCAAAAATGGAAAATCAAGGAAAGGAAGCGCTATGGGTACTGTATCCTCCTCAAAGTAGGAGGAGGAGCAGGCGGAGGAGGAGGAGGAGGAGGAGGAGGAGGAGGAGGAGGAGGGGGAGGAGGAAGAGGAGGAGAGGAGGAGGAGGAAAGGGAGGAGGAGGAGGAGGAGGAAGGAGGGAGAGGGAGGGAGGAGGAGGAAGGGGAGGAGGAGGAGGAGGAGGAGGAGGAGGAGGAGGAGGAGGAGAAGGAGGAGGAGGAGGAGGGGCAGCAGGAGGGGAAGCAGCTCCCGGTTCGCCCGCCGGCTGTCCTGCCGCCGCCGCTCCCGCCACACCCTGACAAACGCGGCCATGTGCTTCTTGAGGGCGGCGTCCGCGCGCGCCATCCGCCTCACCTCCGCGTCCTTCGCGCTGCGGGCGCGCGAAAGCCGCGCGAGGGCGAGCGGGACCGGGGAGGGGGATCGAAGCCTTCGGGGCCGGGCAGAAACGAGAAGAGGGTCGAAGGCTTCAGGATCAAGGGTCTCTCCTTGGAGCTTTTCGGCCAATCCAGAGGCCCAAGGCACACACCCTGTGAGACGACGCGCAGACACCTGACCCAGGAGCCGTAGCCCCGCGACGCCCACACGGGGTACATCCCCTGGACGGCTGGGAGTACAGTATGCGTCCCCCCGAATCCCTCGGCGGCGTCCGCAACCCGCGAGGAGTAGGCCTCGTGCGCCACGGGGGGCCGTCCAAGGCTTAGTTTCTTCTGCTCGGCGTGGCCTGCGCACGGGTGCGGCGGCTACACACCTGCACGAGACCCGGCGCGAGGCGAGGTGAGCGCTAGCTACACGCGCGCGGACCTGAGGGCTGCAGGTCCACGCGAGCGTCGCCGAAGGTTCCGCGCGCGCTGCCGCGGAGATCGTGGCGGTATGTAATTACAAGTGTGGTACAGCAGCACGATTCGCGTGATCGTGTCGTCATTCGGCCTGGCGGGGCGGAGTCCGAGACGAGAGGTCAAGGGAAGATCGAGGATCCTGGGGGCCTCCGAAAGCCTCCGGGGGCGTCTGGAGGTCTGCGCGAGTCTTTGTTGGAAACCTTTAAAAAACCTGCGCGGACTTCCGGGGACGCGAAAGCTCTGTGCGAGCCAGCTCAACGACATCCCCGCCCCGACCGAGCCAGCCCACAGCCAGAGCGTTTTGTTGCAACTCGCGGGAGCCTCCCATACCGAGCTGCTGGCTCTTGTGCATGGACACTAATCGACGCCAGATCGACGCTGAATCGGCGCCACGTCATCGATTACCAGACACTAGTCGACGCTCACGCAGCCTTGGAATTACGCAAGCATACAAGGCGTCCATGATGAATGTGTGTGCGTGCGTGTGTTTGTGTGTGTGTGTGTGCATGTATGGGTACATGTGTGCGCGTGCGCGTGTGTGTGTGTGTGTGTGTGCGTGTGCGCGGGGTCGTGCGCGTGAGTTGTCTGTGTGTGTATGTGTGTGTCTGTGTGTTGTGTGCTTGTGTGTGCGCGTGTCGGTGTCGGTGTGTGCGTGTGTCTGGTGTCTGTGCCTGCGTCTGTGTCTCTGTCTCTGTCTGTGTCTGTGCCTGTGTCTGTGTGTCTGTGTGTCTGTAAGTGTGTGTGTGTGCGTGTGTGTGTGCGTGCGTGTGTGTGCCATGCGTATGTGTGCGCGTGTGCGTGTGTGTGTGTGCGTGTGTGTGCGTGTGCGTGTGCGCGTGCGTGTCCGCGTGTGCGTTTTTTGTTGTGAGTGAACGTGCACAGCCAAGTTGTACGCGAAGCAGCACGAGGCCGCCAAACCAACGAGCCCCAGCTCCAAGCGGCGTGGACGGCGAAAGCGGCGAACGGGCGCGGCGCAGCGCCCCGCGGCACCGCGCCGCCAGCTCCCCTAGGAGCGCTCGCCTCACGCCGAGTTGGCCGACGCCTCACGCCGATTTGGCGGTAACCCAGCGGGCCTCAACGCCTCCAGCACGTGCCGCACCTCCGCAGAGTGCCACGGCGCCTCTCCGGCCTGCTCGACCATGCTCACCGCGAGCGCCTGGACGTCGTCGAGCGTCGCCGCCGAGCCGCCTGCTCTGCCAGCTGCTGGCGCCGAAGGCGGCGCCACCAACTCCGCCGCCGCCGACGCCGAGGCAGCCGCGGGGCCACCGCCCACGCACGTCTGCCGCCGCCCCGCCTCCTCCGCCGCCGGCGGGAAGTGAGGCCGTCCGCTTACTCGTCGTCCAGGTCGGACCCGAGGTCCGATGCCGCGATGCCTGGCACCTCTGGCGCCACTCCAGCCGTCAGCACGAGCCCCGTGCCCGCGCGCACGGCCTCCGCAGCACCAGCTGCACAAGCAGCCGCGGCGACAGGGGAGCCCACCTCCGCCAGCTCGCCCGCGGCGGCCTCTGCCGAACCGCCGTCGTCGCCGCCGCCGGCCGTGCCGCCCGCCGCCGCCGCCGCAGGGGCCCCAGCAGCGCGACGACGCTCGGCCTGACGTCGGCGACTGCGCCGACGCGCCTCCCGCGCTGCGACGGCAGGCGGCGCGCCAGGCGCACCATCGGGAACAGGCACCACGGCAGGCGTCGCGGCAGGTGGCACGGGCGCGTCGGCCAGCTTGAAGAAGCTAGCCGATACCGCCGCGCGCGCCACCGCCGCAACCGTCCTGCGGGGTGCTTTCGCCGGCGCCGCCCCGCGGACCGCCGCCTCGACCAGCGAAGCAGCGGCTGCAAGCGGTGCGCAATCCCCTCTAGCCCCACACAAGGCCATCGGGACGGCAGGGCAGAAGGCATGCGAACGCTTGAGCCAAAATGTGTGCGTGTGCGCGTGTGCGCGTGTGTGCGTGTGCGCGTGTGCGCGTGTGTGCGTGTGTGCGTGTTCGTGTGCGTGTGCGCGTGCTTGTGCGTGTGCGTGTGCGTGTGTGCGTGCGCGTGTGCGCGTGTGTGCGTGTGTGCGTGTGCGTGTGTGCGTGTGTGCGTGTGTGCGGGTTTGCGAGTGTGCGTGCATGCGTGTTTGCGCGAGAGTGCGTGTTTGCGTGTGCGTGTGCATGTGTGAGCGCGTGTCAGAGTGTGTGTGTGTGTGTGTCTGTGCCTGTGTGCGTGCGTGTGCGTGCGAGTGTGTTTATTGCGTGTTGTGTTGTGTATGGGTGTGTGTCGGTGTGTTGGTGTGCGTGTGCGTGTGTGTGTGTGCATGCGTGTGTGTGTGTGTGCGGTGTGTGTGTGTGTGTGCGTGTGTGTGTGTGTGTCTGCGTGTCTCTGTGTGTGTTGGTTTGTGCTGTATTGTGTGGTGTGTTGTGTGCTGTGTGTTGTATGATCGTATGTGCTGGTGCGTGCTGGTGTGAATTGGTGCGTGTGTGTGTGTGTGTGTCTGCGTGTCTGTGTGTGCGTGTTGGTATGTGTGTTGGCGTGTGTTGGTGTGGATACGTGAATGTGTAGTATGTTGTGTGTTGGTGCGTGTGCGTGCTTGTTGTGTGTTTGTGCGATGGTGCGTGTGTGCGTGCGTGCGTGCGTATGTGTGTGTGTGTGTGTTGGGTGTTGCGTGCTCTGTGTTGTGTGATCATGTGTGCTGGTGTGTGCTGTGTGTTGGTGTGTGTGTGCGTGAGTGTGTGCGTGCGTGTGTGTGTATGCTGCTGTGTGTTGTTGTGTGCGTGTGTGTGTGCGTGTGTGTGCCCGTGTGTGTGATTGCGTGTGGTTGTGTGTTGTGTGTTGTGTGTGTGTGTTGTGCTGTGTGTTGGATTGTGTTGGTGTTTGTGTGTGTGTGTGGGTGTGCGTGTGCGTGTGCGTGTGTGTGCATGTGTGTGCGTGCGTGTGTGTATTGTGTCTTGTGTGCTGTGTGTTGTGTGTTGTTGTGTATTGGTGTACGTTGGTGTGTGTTGGTCTGTGTACGTGCGCGTGCGCGTGTGTGCGTGCGTGCGCTTTTCCAGCGCGGCTTGTTCTGGAGGAGGGCTCGCGGTGCCTGAGGCCGCCCGCGCGCTCCCCCCCGTCTCCCCGCAGACTCTCTGCGGCTCGGACGGCCCCCCTGACTACCTACCAGACCACCCCAACCCAACCCGAAGACCCGAATTTCGGGTGGGGGGGGGTATGGGCTCCATATGTGTTTTTTTCGATGTTCCCGGACCCCCCCCCACTAGAAATCGAGGGTAAATCTGAGCCTTCGGGTTGGGTTGGGGTGGTTTGGTGGGTGGTGACGGACGGCCCCCCCTCCCTCCCGCGCCTCCGCAGCTGCCCTGCCCCCCGCCCGCACGAGGCGCGCCTCCCGCGCGGCGCGCTGGCGCTGCAGGCACGAGGAGAACTGCCGAGAGGGGGCGGCGGGAGCGAACTCCGCGGCGACGGCGCGCGACGCTCCGGGGCGCGCGTGGCGGCCAGGGGATGCAAAGGAGGAGGAGGAGGAGGAGGAGGAGGAGGAGGAGGAGGAGGAGGGGGAGGGGGAGGAGGAGGAGGAGGAGGAGGAGGAGGAGGAGGGGGAGGAGGAGGAGGAGGAGGAGGAGGAGGAGGAGGAGGAGGAGGAGGAGGAGGAGGAGACGGCGGCTGCCAGCCGGAGCACGGAGAGGCGTGCGGGGAGGGGGCGTCCAGGGCGGACTCGCTCCCAACGGCGCAGCAGCCATCCAGAGAAAGGCCACGCGATCCACACAGGACAAGTCCAGTCCAAGAGACCTGGGGGGGGCAGAGGACAGAGACGGGACGGGCCTGCCAGGACAGGGGTTCCGGATCACCGCGGGGGACCTGCCACCCAGGGAAGAGTGGGGATGGAGGGGAACGAATGGGGAGGGATGGGGAGGGGAGGGAGGGACGGAGGGACGGTGGGCGCTGGAAGAGGGAAGGAGGTGTGCCGCGGCAAGCCGAGCCCACCGACGCAAAGCTTGCACGGGGGGCCGGTGCAGAGCTTGCACGGGAGGAGAGGGAGGGAGACAGGAGGGAGGCGGGAGGGAGGGAAGGATGAGGAGAGAAGGACGACGACGTCGAGGGAAGAAGGGGAAAGGAAGGGGTAGGCAGGGAATGCAGGAGAGAAAAGGAAGGGAGGGAAGGGATGACACTGAGAAAAACTAAGGAAGGGGAAGGGAAACGAGGGGGGAAGGACGGGAAGGGAGGAAGCAAGTACACGAGAAAAAGAGAGGAAAGGATGTAAGGAGGTGACGGGGGGAAACGGAGGGGCGTGAGGATATGGGAGGGGAGCGGAGAAAGGGAGGGTGTATGACGACGAGGGGGCGGAATGAAGCCGCGCGAGCCTCGGAGGGCAGAACCGTCAGCTTGGACCGCCTCCCGAATCGCTGAACCACGCATTGCCGGCCCCAGCCTGCGCTGGAGAAGGAGGCCAGCGAAGGCTGGGCAAACGCTGCATCCGACGCAGAAGGCGGCCCGAGCCCACAGAGGCCTCCTAGATGGTGTCAGGGCACAGCCAACCCGTAACATAAGGACGCGCGATAAGGATGCGAGGGCCTTGGAAGGCCGTTCCGAAGCTGTTCGAGCGGGGCGCGGCCAACGAAAGTGGCCAAGGATGGACCGAGGAGGAAGGATGCAAGGAAACCATTGGGAAGGTTGCCCATTCCTGCTATGCGGGTTGACTGCGGATGGGGTCGGAGGATCGCGCCGCATCGCCGATGCATGGACGATGTATCGGCGATGCATCGGCGATGTCGGCGTGGGAAACACGGGCTCCACATCGACCCGCATCGTCTGTGCGTCGGCGATGCGGCGCGATCCTCCGACATGTCCTCCTACACGCGGATTTGGGAGGATAATCAAACAATGTTTTAATACATAATCAAAAATAATCGAAAATCGTCCCCATACTATTTTTTTGCTATTTTTGAATACCCCTCCTGTAGAGGGACATGCCCGACTTCAGCCCAGAGCCCAGCAGCCGACGAGGCAGTGAAGCACGCCGAGTCCAACAGAGGAGATTTAGCAGCAGGCAGGAGAGGGAGGAGCGGGGAGGAGAAAGAAGAGCGCTGCCAAAAGGGCGGGAGGGTACGGAGCCCACAGAAAGGACGCAGGCACCCGACCACCCACACGAGTACGGCCCCCCAGTCCGCGAGACCAACCTCGTGTTACGAACGTTCGCGCAATACGCACTTTCGAAAGAAGCGTGGATTCGTGTACGTGTACGTCCTTCTGTCGCTCCAAACTCAGGGGAACGGGTCCTGGACACCAGGGGCATTCCCACGAACAGATCTTCATCCTGGTCCATGTCGACGGACCCCCCACCTCCCACTGAGATCCGATGCTGCGAAAGCAAAAATACAGCATCGCTAAACTGGTGGCAAGACTATAAAGTCTACGGGGGGAGGTAGGCTTCACTCCGTTCGGGACCTCCCGAGCGAAGTGAACCCCAGATCCCCTAGATAAAGGAAAAACGACATAAGCATAAACTTTTGACGGTCCGCCCAGATTTCTGAAATCTACGGATCAAGAAATCTACGTGGAGCGCCGAAAATGTATGTTAATGCCGCTTTTCCTCCTTCTGTAAACGAGCGCGTTCCATAACTCGCAAAACAACTACCCGCAAGCGCCCCGGATCCGCCGCAGGGGGATTCACAATGCATTACATCGAGGCAAACATGTGCTTTCTGACGTCCGAGACTGGGCACTTTGCGAGTAATGGAACGCGCTCGGCCCTTCGAACCCCCCTTCGAAGTCGTGGGGTGCTGGGATGGGGTCCGCGCGAGGCCTCCCAGGGCGAGCCGGGCCGCCGGAGCGCCGGCCGCGGCGGCCCCCCCGCCCCCACGTGTGCTCTCGGTCCTGGTCCGAGCGGCGGGAGAAGTCCTGGCCTCGGCGTGCCGGCGCCGCAGAGGCTGGGCGTCACTTGAGGGAGGGGGGCGACGAATTGGGGCGCACAGAAACATGCCAGTGGTATATGTCCTCCTGGAAGGCGCGCGTCCGACCCCTTATACCTACACGCATATATCTGTGTATACAAATACACATGTAAATATAAGACATACACATACACATACATACATGGTAGCCAGCGTGGACCCCAATAGTAGGTCATTGCAGTCCACGCGGTGCAGTCTATGTGGTGCAACGTATGCGATGCAACTCATGTAATGCAATATGCGCGGCGCAATCTATGCGGTGCAATCCATGTGGTGCAATATACGCGGTGCAACCTATATAATGCAGTCGATGCAATGCAATCCACGTTGTGCAATTTACGAAATGCAACCTATGTAGAGCAATCTACGCGGCGCAATTTACAAGGTGCCATTTATGTGGTGTCTACGCTGTGCACTCTATGCAATGCAGTCTATGCGGTGCAATCCACACGGTGCAATCTATGTGGTGCAATCTACGCGGTGCAACCTATGAAATGCAGTCTACGCGGTGCGATCTATGTGGTGCAATGAATTTCTGCTCGCAATGAGTTGTCCACTCCACTCCTCGTGCAAACATCCCACCCACCCACCCGCAACTTGGTTTGCGAAAGCTCGTAAGACCGTGACGGTGGGTACCAAATGGCACTTGGCAACCACACCGACGCCGACGACGACAGCGACAACGACGACGACGACGCCGCCGACAACGACTTCGGCGACACCGAAGACGTCTCCAACGCCTTCGATGACGCCGAAAACGACGACGACGACGACACCGATGACGACAACGACGATGACAACAACGACGACGACGACGCCGACGACGACGACGCCGACGACGACGACGAAGACGACGACGACGACTTCGCCAACGAAGACGACGACGACGAGGGGGGAGGGAGAACGACGACGGCGGCAACGACAACGACGAGGGAGGTGGGAGGACGGCGACGACGCGAACGACGAAAAAGGGAGGACGGCGACGCCGACGACGACAACGACCAGGGAGGAGGGAAGACGACGACGACGACGACGACGACGACGACGACGACGGCGACGAAATAGGAGGGACAACGACGAAACGCCGACGAAGACGACGAGGGAGGAAGGACGACCACGCGACAACGACGACGGAAACGACGACGACGCCAAGACAACGACGACGAGGACGAGGAAAGACAGGGGACGACGACGGCGACGACGACGACGATGACGAGGGAGGAGGGAGGACAGCGACGACGACGACGACGACGACGCAAGAGCGCGCGCGCACACGCTTTTGTTGAAAATCCGTGTTGCGAAACCCAGTGTTTTTGTATGTTTGTTTGGACACTCGATTTTGAAATCGCTCCGAAACCAAAGGTTTTCGAAGGATTCCGGCATGCGCGCGCGACGACGCACGCGTGCGCAGTTCGTCCCGTTCTTTGCACAGGATTTTCGCGACGGTACGCGCGCAAGGGCGTTCGAAAGATTTCGAAATGACGCGCGGGAAGCCCGTTTGGTAGTACTTCTTGAAAAATTGACAAACATGGCGGGAAAACGTGAGAAGGCGAAAAACAGAATAAAAAAATATGGAATCAACAATTTGACCCTCTTTGAGCTCTCTCGGGACGGCTCTCGCAGCTCTCTTGGGCTGTTCTTGGAGCCTCGTCGGGGTCTTTTTTGGGGCCTCTCAAGGATCGGGGGTGTGTTGGAGGCCTCTGGGTGGTCCCGGAGGCCTCTCGGAAGCCTCTGGAAGCCTCGAGCTCCCGGTCTTCGGCCCATCTTGGGCCTGTTCTGGGGTGGTCCTGTGCTGTCCTGGGCGCCTCTTCCGCATTCTTGGAGCCTTCTTGGCCCGTCTTGGGGCCGTCCTGAGGGTCTCTTGCGGTCTTGGGAGCCACTTCGGCGCTCTCGGACTGTTGGAAGCTCGAAAACGCGAGAAGCCAAAACATTTAACAAACATGAAAAATCTACGATGTTGGCCTCTTCGGGCCGTCCCGGGACGGCCTCTCGGACCTCTCTTGGGGTCTCTTGGAGGCCACCTGGGAGCATCGAGAGCCGTCGGAAGGTTGACTTGGGCTGCTTGGGAGCGTCTTGGGCCATCCTTTCGCATTCTGGGGGCTCCTGGGAGGCGTCTTGGGCCCTCCTGGTGCGCTGTGGAGGCTCCCCGGAAAGGCCAGGGGAGCAGTACCGGGAGCGTCCCCGAGATGTCACGGGGAGGTTTGGGACCCGGGGCCGGGGGGGGCGGTATTCATTTATATTATAGACGTATGTATGTACGTATGTACGTATGTACGTATGTACGTATGTACGTATGTACGTATGTATGTACGTATGCACGTATGCACGCATTCATGTATGCATGCATGTAGGTAGGTAGGTAGGTAGGTAGTTAGGTAGATAGGTAGGTAGGTAGGTAAGTAGGTAGGTAGGTAGGTAGGTAGGTAGATATGTATATATATAGAGAGAGAGAGTGTACACAGATCGCAGCGCATCGTGTCCCGAGCAGTGTGGCCAGAAAAGTGCCCGCCACGACGCCTGTACCATAAGCTTTCTCGGAGCGCGCGTCGCCCCCGGGGGGGGGGGGCGCTGCGCACACATAGTATCTATGTTGGGGCGACGCCAAACAAGTAAGGGGCGAAAAGAGGTGCCATTCTCGGGCCCTGACGTTTTTTTCGCGGAGAACTCAAACAACCTTCTCGGCGGCGAACATTCTGCAACGGCAAAATGAGGATGTCACGGAATACCTCTTGGAGGTGGTGAACGTGTCCAGCGGTCAGAAGGAAAAGTTGCATGCCTGAAGTGATCCAGACAGCGTTCGTCTCTACAGAGGAGGGAGGAGGACGGAGGGCAAAACAAGCTAAGGGGCGAAAAGAAGTGCAACTCTCGGGCCCTGAAGGCCTCCAGTGAAGCCCTGGAGGGCCCCCATTGAGGGGCCCTGAAGGGCCCCCTTCCTGCAGCCCTCGCTGACCCCCCCTCCCCAGTCGTCGCCCACCCACTACGCGGGGCCCAAGGAAGAGGGCGTGGGCACGCTGCCGGACTGGCCCGCGCCCCTCCTCTTAGGAGGCAACTCCTTGCAGGTTCGCCAGAACGATCACAAGCTTTGCAGCCCGATTACAATCAAAAAGTGCATTAAGGACGGGTGGCAAGGACGCAAGACCCTTGGAGGCCGAAGTTGAGATCTGCTGGGCGGCGGGCGACCAATGAAAACGGCACAGGACGGGCCGCAGAGGCAAGAGGCAAGGGCACAAGGGTACCCTAAATGAAGGCGCGCGCGTCCTTACTAGGCGCGCTGACTGGAAGGGGCCGCTAAGCTGGAAGCTGGATGGAACCCGGGATGAAGCCAGATCCGACGGGATTAAGCCGGGTTGAACGGGTTTATGCCTGATCAGGCCCGCTTTCCAGGATGGAGCTGACAGGGCTGATGCTAAAGTTAAACTCAGACTCCCAGGAACTGCAACCATCCCACTGTCCCTGCTCTTTCTCCATCCCCTCCCCCTCCACGTCCTCTTCCTCCTGCAGCCCCGTTCCTTGTGAAGAATCCCCTCCTGTCGCACCATCAGACGTCCGTAGGCTGGGCCAGGCTTTCCGCTGCGTCTCGAAGCCAACCAACTCCAACAATTACGAGAATGAGAAAAATGGTGATCTTCACAATGCGGCTCTCGCCTTAGCAGCGCGCATATTCAATTTACAAATCCTGATTGTTGATGGAGGGCGGACGGTTTTCAAAATGCGGCTCTCACCTCAATCAACGTTCACGGATCGGGGGGAGTTCAAAAACGGCTCTCGCCTACGCGCCGCGCAAAATAACTAGAACAGCTGGTGAGGCCGAGTCATTATAAAAATGGGGCTCTCCCAGCAGACTTCCTCGCAGAATGTGAAAAGCCGGTGTAAGCAACAGCTACACAGGTGGAGGACCGATTCTTTTCAAAATCGGGCTGCCACCTGATACTGTGCTTGGTGTTATGACCAGGATCGACGGCGAGCGAGGGGAGGAAATGAGCAGGGGCGGGCCTTCTCAGAAGGCTCGGAAGTCCTCCGGCCTTCTGAGAAGCTTTCTGAAAGCCCTCCCCGAAGACACCGAAAACCTCTCAGAAAGCGCGATGGCTTCTGCAAAGTCCCACCGCCTCCTGAGACGGCATGCTCCTCCTCACTCCCCCCCCTGGGCGCGCCGCCGAATCTCATTCAAAATCGGCCCCAGACCCTTCCCGTGGTCCAGCCGACGCGGCTTCCCACTTGAACGAAGGATTGCAAAAAAACGAAGGATAGCAAAAAACGAAGGATTGCAAAAAAAACGAAGGGTTTTTTGCACTCCTTCGTTTTTTGCAATCCTTCGATCGAGTTTCGGGGGTCTCGGGGCTCGAAAACGGCCCCCAGAGGCTGCAGACGGTGCAAAAACGCTCTTCGATCCTCGAGCCTCGAAGCTCGAGCCTCGAGGTCCCTCGGAAGGCCTCTCCTTCTCGCGCCCCCCCCATCGCTCGCCGCCGACGGGAGGGAGCTGCAGCAGTGTCACGCGGAGGAAGGGCGCCCTGCTCTTGCACGAGGCGGGGCCGTCGCTGGGCGCTCCCCTGGGCTGGCAGATCTAAACCGCCGTGCCCCTCACAGCTCGAAACATGGAGGGCGGCCCTCCTCCGCCTCCTCTTCCTCCTCCTCCGCCTCCTCCACCTCCTCCTCCTCCGCCTCCTCCTCCTCCATTCCCTTTCCTTTAAAAAAAGCTTCTCCCTGTCGCAACCCGGGGCTGGTCGAAAAGGCGGGCCAAGCGTTTCGCCCTGAAAGCTAGGAGAGTTGCAGCAGTTTCACAGATGGAGGGCCGGAGATGTTCAAAAATGTAGCTCTCGCCTTAGCGCCGCGCACATTCGTTAAAACATGTTCAAGAGTGTCACGGATTGAGGGCGGCTCCTTTTCAAAATGTGGCTCTCGCCTTAGCGCCGCATGCATTACTGTTTTTGATGCGAGAGTTTCACGGAATCCCATGGTCAACATACCAGAAATGGTTTTTGGATAGATTCAGGATTTTGAGAGTGGAGCAGTTACGTTGATTCACGGTGCTGAAGTCCCAGGAATGGCGTTCCCGCACGATTCAGGATCGTCAAGGCGCAACAGTCAAGTTAATCCGTGGCGCTGGAGTCCCTATAATAATGCTTTGGCATGCGTCAGGGTCTTTACGCGGTTGTCTTCCAACGAGGCAGTTCCCCCAGTGGAAATGAACCCTTGTAGGGGCCTATGAAGGTGGAGCTTGGAGGAAGGGTTTATTCCAACATCGTTGATAACTATTTGGCTTGCGCTGGTCCTCCTCCTCCTCCTCCTCCTCCTCCTCCTCCTCCTCCTCCTCCTCCTACTCTTCGGCCCCCTCACCCATCCCCTCTCCCTGCTCCTCCCCCTCCTGCTCCGCCTCCTCCTCCCCCTCCTCCCCCTCCGCCCCAAACGATCACGACTCTGTGATGGGCTCCACTCCACTTCACTCATCCTCCCACAACTATCGCGACGAATCCAGGGACACCCTAACGTTATGGAACCCTCCACAAGGCCTCCGAAACCCGGCCTGGCCCTCCTGGGGTCGCAACGCCCGCCCTCACCTACTAGAGTAAGAGCATGAAGTTCTGCGGTGGTACCACTCCAAGCTACGCTCCCTCGTCGTCCTTGTTATTATAGTTTCTCCTCATCCTGATCGCCTGCCAGCCAAGCACCATACTAACAACCATTGGCATCATCATCACCATCAGCAGCAGCAGCATCATCACCATCATCATCATCATCCTCATCGTCGTCATCAGCAGCATCATCAGAACGACCACCACCAGCATCACCACCGCAACCACTACCACCACACATCACCATCATAAATATCATCAACATCAGCATCATCATCATCATCATCAGCAGCATCATCAGCATCGTCATCATCATCGTCATCAGCATCCTCATCGCCACCATCAGAATCACCATCATATTCGGCAGCAGCGTCGTCACCACCATCAGCATCATCGTCATCATCATCATCATCTTCATCAGCATCAGCCTCATCATCATAGTCATCAGCAGCATCATCGTCGCCACCGTAATCATCAACAGCATCATCAAAATCAACATCAGCAGCATCATCAAATGCAGCACCAACATCACCATCATCAGCATCATCGTCATCATCATCATCTTCATCAGCATCATCATCATCATCATCATCATCATCTCCGTCATCGTCATCAACAGCAGCATCATCCACAGCATCAGCATCAGCATCACCATCAACGCCATCATCATCAGCAGCATCATCATCATCATCATCATCATCATCATCATCATCATCATCGTCAGCTGCAGCACCATCTGCATCATGAGCATCACCATCATTAGCAGCAGCGTCGTCGTCAGCATCAACAGCATCCGCATCATTAAAAACATCATCAGCAACATCACCATCATCAGCAGCATAATCATCTGCATCATCATCGTCATCATCATCATCATCAGCATCTTCATCATAATCAGCATCATAATCATCATCAGCAGCACCATCGTCAGCAGCAGCATCATCATCATACTCGTGATCAGCATCATCATCGTGATCGTCGTCCTCATCATCATCATCATCATCATCATCATCATCATCATCATCATCATGATCATCCTCATCATCAGCATCATCACCATCGTCATCAACATCATCATGATCATCATCATCATCATCATCATCATCATCATCATCATCATCATCATCACCATCAGCATCACCATCATCATCAGCCTCAGCATCACCATCATCATCAGCATCACCATCATCATCAGCATCATCAGCATCATCAGCACCATCAGCATCACCATCAGCACCATCATCATCACCAGTATCAGCATCAGCATCAGCATCAGCATCAGCATCACCATCAGCAACAGCAACAGCAGCATCAGCAACAACACCCTGACTCGCTCCTCCTCGCTCAATTGTCCTCCATGTCGTCCTGCCTTGCCCTCCTGCTTCCCACGTCTCGCTCGTAAAAACTCATCCTCGCCGTCCTCCTCGCGGCCACGGCGAGCCCCACCCGGGTCCCACTCGGGCCGCGGCTGTCCAGCCACTCGGACACCTGGCTCTGCGGCTCTGGCAGGGTGAGGACGGAGCAAGAGAGGGGAGGGGAGGGGGCAGCGAGACAGGCGCCGACGGTTGGACGGCGTGCCGCGGGAACTCTGCTGCTCGACACGCCCGCGATTGCCGAAATCACTCGAACCCCGGGCTCAATGCGGATTCGCCGACCTCTCGGGGATCCCTCGGCGCGCGGGTCTGCTGGCCCTCCCCAGGCCCTTCCCTTGGGAGCCCGATCCAGTCGATTGGGAGAGGGGGGGGATCCTGCATCGAGCCAGGACGTCGGGATCGAACCGGCGTGCGCACGTCGGGTCAGAGCGGGCACCTCGCCAGCCGCTTGGCCGGGCGGGCAGTCTTGGAAGAAAACGGCCAAGAGGGGGGCGTCCAAGAAGGGGGGCGCAAACCATGGCCGGCGGCATGTGCGCGACCCAGGGGTGGGGGCCAGGAACGCAACGAAATGATGCCGGAGAAAAATCAATCAACATCTTTTTCGGGCAATGGGGCTATTGGGATATATGGCGATTGGGCTATGGGGCTATAGGGCTACAGGGCCATAGGGCTGTAGGGCTATAGGGCCATAGGGCTATAGAGCTATAGGGCTATGGGGCTATAGGGCCATAGGGCTATAGGGCTATAGGGCTGTGGAGCTATAGGGCTATGGGGCTATGAGGCTCTGGGGCTCTGGGGCTATAGGGCTATAGGGCCCTCGGGCTATGAGTCTATAGGGCTATGGGGCTATAGGGCTATAGGACCATAGGGCTATAGGGCTATAGGAATATTTAGGGTTATGAGGCTAGGGTGCTATGGGGCTATGGGGATATAGGGCTACAGGGCTATGGGGCTATAGTGATATAGGGCTATAAGGCTATCGGGCTATGGGGCTATATGGACATAGGGCTACAGGCTACAGGGCTATTGGGCTATTGGGCTACTGGGCTATAGGGCTATAGGGCTGTAGAGCTGTGGGGCTACAGGGCTATCATAGGGCTACAGGGCTATGGGGCTGTAGCCCTACAGCGCTATAGCGCTATAGCCCTAAAGCCCAATAGCCCTATAGCCTTATAGCCTTATAGCCCCATACCCCTATTATAAGGCACCCAGGCACCTGGGCACCCAAGCGGACCGCGGAAACTGGTGGCAAACCTCACCTAACCACATGATTTCGCTAGGACCCCTACAGAGGCAAGCTCTGACTGGGGAACAAGAAGAGTGCGCGGCCCAGGGGAGGGGGCCAGGAACGTAATGGAACAAAAAGAGGCGCCATGAAATCTGAGGAAATGTCATGGCCCACGCAATGATATCCACCCCCCCTAATCATCACCCCCCTCTTTGCCGCCCCTGAGTCTTGGAGGGAGGGGGCCCACAAATAATCTGATGGGTAACGGTGCGGCTTTGCACAGGCGGCGCACGCGGAGAGGGTCCCGGGCAACGGGCCAGGCGAGCTCGTCCGTTCCAGAAGTGCTCCCGGACGCACCAAGGTTGTCCCAGAGGGAATTCCAAGACGGCCCAAGAGGGCCCAAAGACTTGTGGATGGCATGACAATGGACACCCTAACAATCCGACCATCATTTAACATGTGGTATGAATGTATGAAAATGTTATACCAATGTTTGAAACTTGGTTTAACATGCTTAAGACATGTTTAAAACATGTTTTACGCATCTCATGGTGCCTGTTTTTTTCTATGGATTCGGGCAAGTTTACTTGCATGGACGGGGGGGGGCTGAGTCTGAAGCAAGCAGAAAACAATTCGACGTGCGGAAATCACGCAAGTCGAAAGGCACTTGCACGCTCGTGTTCGATTGAAGAGGGGCGAGGGGGGAGAGGGGGGGGGGGGGGGGGGGCGAACGCCATGCAAGTAAGCTTGCCTGGATCTAAAGAAAAACAGGCTCATGCTTCCTCTCCATCGATCGCCGTCCACAACCAAAGACAGCCCAAGGTGGTCCTCAGACGGCCCAAAAGAGGCCACCAGGACGCCCGAGAGGGCTCCCTGGCCTCTCCCGGGGTGCATTAGGATGACAGTTTCGAGGAGAATCAGGCCGTGGCGACGAGGGCTCTCCAGGACGAGCAGCGGTACCAGTACTCCAGATTTTGTGATAAAGGGAGGGGGGTCTCATTTCGGGGGGGGGGGGTCTCTTCCAATCTATCTTGGAGGGCCTGGGGGGGTCTGGGGACGATGTTTTGGAGGGTTCTCCCACGGGGGGGGGGTCTGAAATGGCTTGTCTTGGAGGGTCCAGACCCCCTCCCTTTCATTACGAAATCTGGAGTACCAGTACACGGTCCTCCCCCGAGGTGGGGGGGGTGCTAACGAAAAAAGAACCCAAGGGTGAGTCGGCACGTCACAGTCGCGGTGTAGCCCATCAGGCACCGGGATGGCACAGCGCCAGCGAGGCTGAGCCTCGACGGAGACTGAGCCCTGACCCGCTGGCGGAGTAAAGTCCATTGGAGATTATCCCAGAAGCGAAAGTTGTTGCCCGCGGCTGGCCCTGAGCTTCGCAAGCGCGAGCACGAGGAAAAGGAGGAGAGTAGGGAATGCGAAGATGTTCCGAAAGCAGAAAGGAATACTGGAGGAGCAGAACGAGACCGAGCATCGTCTAACCGATCCCCATCTCCTCTGGCATGGCACTGGGCCAACTGACCGATTTACCCCCTACATGGGGGTGTATACTGCTCCCTTCGGGTATCGCAGGGCCTATCCCCACTCTGGGGAGTGGGCTGGCAGCTCTGAGGGAAACCATGGCCCAGTGGAGATGGGGATCGGTTACACGCCGGTCGGAAGAAGAGGGTAAGACCATGAAGAAAAAAAGGCAGACAAAGTAGATTGGGTCCAGGCCCTCCCAGAGAAGAGCCAAACACAACAAAAGCGCTTGAGGTAGACTGGGCTCCCGGCATCCAAGAATACTAAGAATCCCACCAGCCCTTTGGGCGTGAGTGGTTTAGAGAGCTCTCTCTGTCCTCAACCCCCCAACCCCCCTTCTTCCCCTTCGGGGAGGGGTTTACCCCTCCCCCTACCCCCTCCCCCTGGGCCTGGAGAGGGAGTTCCGCGGGTCGTTGGAGGGGTCTTTTTCGACTCCTGGGAGGGCCAAAAAACGACGACCCTCACGAGGATTCTGGCCCCGACGGGGGGACGCTAAAAAAAACCCTCTCCTCTTCTGTGAAGCCAAAATCATTGATTTTACTAAGGTTTCGGCCCCATTTTGGCCTTCTGAGGGGGCAGCGCTCCTCTTCCTTGTTCTCAAAATCATTGATGTTACGAAGGTTTTGGGCTCATTTTGTCTTTCTCAGGGGGTAGCGCTCATTTGCGCTTCTGAGGAGGTCGCAAGAGGCCCCCAAGAGGCCCCAATATGCCCCCAGGAGGCTCCCAAGAGGCCTCCAAGAGGCTTCCAAGAGGCCCCCAAGAGGCCCCCAGAGGCTCCCAACAGGCCCCCAAGAGGCCCCCACGAGGCCCCCAGAGCCCCCAAGAGGCTCCCAAGAGGCCGCCCAGAGTCCCCCAAGAGGCCCCCAAGAGGCCCCAAGAGGCCCCCAAGAGGCCCCCAAGAGGCCCCAAGAGGAGCCCGAACGACTCACACCAGGACGAGGGGCCCGAACGACTCACACCACGAAGAGCCCGAACGACTCACACCACAAGGAGGGGCCCGAACGACTCACACCAGGACGAGCCGCCCGAACGACTCACACCATGAGGAGCCCGAACGACTCACACCACGA
>CAUYUJ010015516.1:653923-661423 GCA_963575745.1 Prorocentrum cordatum
CCCCCTCCTTTGGGGGCAGCCCCGCGCCTCGCGCCCAGGCCTGACGGCCCCCGAGAGGAGGGGGAGGCTCAGGAGGCGGCGGAACCCGAAAAGGCATGAGAACATGCAACAACAAAAAAAAGGGGAGCCAGACATCCTCCGAGGTGATCTCCTCCCTCCGCGGCCCCCTGGTGCATGTTTTTCTTTGGATTCGGGCAAGTTTACTTGCATGGACGGGGGGGTGCTGAGTCTGAGGCAAGCCGAAAACCATTCGACGTGCGGGAATCACGCAAGTCGAGAGGCACTCGCACGCTCGCGTTCGACTGAAGAGGGGCGAGGGCGGAGAGGGGGGAGGGGGGGGGGGGGGGGGGGCGAACGCCATGCAAGTAAGCTTGCCTGGAGCCTGGTTTTCTCTAGATCCAGGCAAGCTTACTTGCATGGCGTTCGCCCCCCCCCCCCCCCCCTCCCCCCTCTCCGCCCTCGCCCCTCTTCAGTCGAACGCGAGCGTGCGAGTGCCTCTCGACTTGCGTGATTCCCGCACGTCGAATGGTTTTCGGCTTGCCTCAGACTCAGCACCCCCCCGTCCATGCAAGTAAACTTGCCCGAATCCAAAGAAAAACAGGCACCTGCTGACCCAAGTCGATGCCGACTGGGTCAGTCGAGCCTTGCAGGATCCCGCGCAGTCCTGCAGCATCCTGCGCCCTTACCCGGGCCAATGCGCACCTGGCTCTGCGGGATCCTGCATGAGCAGGCGCTCTGGCTGACCCCCGTTCTGGCTACCTACCGGACCACCTCAAAGCAACCCGAAGGCCCGAATTTCGGGTTGGGGGGGTGCGGATTACAATGTGTTTTTGTCAGTGTTCCCCGACCCCCCCCCTACACTGGGAATGGAGTGCAAATTGGGGACTTCGCGTTGGGTTGGGGTGACTTGGTGTGTGGTGACGTTCGCATTGACCCCCGTCTCCAAGCTCCCGAAGGGGAGAAGGAGCGGCTGGCCCCCATCCCGCCTCACGGGCGCCCACGGAGGAGGAGGAGGAGGAGGAGGAGGAGGAGGAGAAGGAGAAGGGAGGAGGAGGGGGAGAAGGAGAAAACAAGGAGGAATGAGGAGGAAGGAAGAGGAGAGAAGGAAGGAAGGAGGAGGAGGAGCAGGAGGAGGAGGCGGAGGAGGAGGAGGGGGGAGGAGGAGGAGGGGGAAGGGGAAGGGGAAGGACCAGGAGGAGGAGGAGGAGGAGGAGGAGGAGGAAGAGGAGGAGGAGGAGGAGGAGGAGGAGGAGGAGGAGGAGGAGGAGGAGGAGGAGGAGGAGGAGGAAAAACGCGGGGAGGGGCGGAGGCAGCGGCCTGGCCCCCCTCCCGCCCCACGGGCGCCCACGGACCTGGCACCGGGCGAAAACTCGGGGTGGCAACGGGCGGGCGCCGGGCGGCACCTCGCCTGGACCACCACCGCCCGCGGGGCGCTCGCGGGGCCGGCCACGGGGCGCCCCGCGGGCGCCCCGTTGGCGGGTGCCGGGAGAGACCTCGGCCGACGCGTGCGATTCCCGAGTGGGACGCACAGGCGCACACGGGTGCTGCACGGGCGAGCGGCGATGGAGGACGGGTCGTAGGCGAGATGGCGTAGCGACCTGCCGCGGCGGCTTACACGGGCCGCTGGCGCGGCACGCTGCATTGGAAGCGAGGGCGCTTACGCGCGAGCTTGCGCGGGCAGCGTATGCGCCAGTGTCGGCGCAGACGACCCCGATTTTTTTTTGCGTCGTTCCTATGTTTTCCTGGGAAACGCGCGCTTGGCCCCAACATGTATTTTAGTGCGCCCACCTTGTGATGTAGCGCTTCTCGAACAGGGGCTGGCCAGAAAGCGCCCGCCACGACGCATGTGCTTTAAGGTTTCTCGCTGTGCGCGTCGCCCGAGGGGAGGCGACGCGCACATAGTCTGTTGGGGCGACGCCGACTAAAGGAACATGAGCAAGGACCCCTGCGTGCAAGCACAGTTTGGGGGGGAATGAATCGTTTTTAGGCAGGGCCGAGCAGCGGAGAAGTGCAGCATCCTCGAGTCTGTCGACTGGAAGGGGCGACTCCGCACGATTGCGGGCACGTCTGGACCAGACCGGCTCGGCAGTCGTTGGAGCTTGCGTCAAGGAAGCGCCAGGCTGCACGGGTCAGTCCTAACAGAACTACGCACTCGCTGATAAAGGCCTCGGTATCAAGACCGTGGCGCCGCTTCTGGCGGCACCCCTGGGGAGCGCCACGCCCCCGCCGCAGGGTTGGGGGTGTCGAGGCCGCCCAAAACTACGCCAGGGACTTTGAAAAGTGCGTTCAAGCAAGTATTCCCAGCGCTGTAGCGAGCAAAAAAAAACAAACAACGAAAAGAAGGCGTGGCAAACCGGACCGCCAGGGACGTCCCCGAGACCGCCATCTTGAGGCCATCCTGGGCATTTTGGAACGGTTTTGGGTGGTCTTTGAAACCCCTTGGACCACTCTTGGAGCTCTCTTGGCGCCTTCTGAGGGCGTCTTCAGCCTGCCGGCGCGATTCCAGCGCGCTTCCGGGGCCCGGGGGCTCCCATGGCGCGTCGAGGGGCCGCCCTCCTGGGAGCCACCAGCCCTGCCCCCCTGTATGTGTGTATATATATATATATACACATCTACAAAGCTGCATTGGCGCGGCACGCCATGCAACGTGGTCCTCTGAGTTTCGCACGCGAGCGGGGTGCGTGCGTGCGTACATGTGCGCATGCATGTATACACCCGCGCGCATGCACGCTCTGCACATGTGTATATATATATATATATATGTATATATATGTGTGTACACCACACATGTATACTGCTGGATATGTGTATACAAATTACAAATCAACATGTGTATGTATATGTATATGTCAGTCGCAAGAGTTTGTTGGTGCACACACCTACATGTAATTATGGGTGCGCTGCACATGCGCATCTCAGGCGGTAGTGGCCTGACCGCCTGCCCAGGGACCTCGCAACTCAGAGGTGCGAAGGTGTCAGGCGAAAGTAGCCAGACTACTACGGGGCAGCGCATCTCCGATGCCAGCGTTGCTAGGATGTTTCAAGCGAAAATGAACTGACCACCTCAGCTGAGGACATACCCGAACGCGGAATTGCGAGGATGCTCAAACGAAAATGGTCTCAAAACCTCAGCTTAGGGCATCCCTGAATCCAAAGTTGCGGGGATGTCTCAAGTGAAAATGGCGGACCACTCTGCGGCAAGGCATATCGGAATCCAGAATTGCGAAGATGTTTCTAGCGAAAGTTGCCGGAACACCTCAATTCAGGGAGCCCCGGAACCCAGAGCGGCGAGAAAGTCTCAAGCGGAAGTGGCCGGACAACCTTGGGGCAGGGCTTCTCCGGGGTCAGAGTTGCGAGGATGTCTCAGCCGACAGTGGGAAGGAGGAAGGCGAAGGGAAAAAGTGATGGGAGGAGTCCCGCGGACCCGAAGACAGGCAGACACGAACGCTCAGGATCGGAAGTCATGGCATGGAGGCTGGAACTGACGCGGATGCAAGACGCTGGGAGCTGGCCACCGAGAGCGTTGAAAGACAGGAGGACCTGAGAGGGACTCAACGACGGGCGCCGCCAGAACCTCTGGGAAAAATCTGGAGGCCTTTTGAACGTGTCAGAGTGCTACGTGTCTAATTGCTACGCGGCAAGGTGTATCCGAGGTTGACGCTGTGAGGATGTCTCAGTCGAAACTGGCCCGAGCACTATGTGGCAGGGCATCTCCGAAGTCAGCTGCGCGAGGGAGTCTCAAGCGAAGAGTGGTCTGAACACCTCAGGCCGGAAGGTCGAAGAACCCCCTTGCAGGAGCGTCCGAGCAGCCCCCAGGGAGCTTCCCAGCAGGTCGAGCAGCCCGGGAAGGGGCTTCCCAGCAGCCCGGGGAGTCCGAAATGCGTTCGGGGGGGATGTGTGTGCACATGTGAATTAACTTTGCGTATGTATGCATGTGCATGTGTATGTCTGTATGTACGTATGGATACCAAATGACAACGCCTTCCAACGTCTGAACGTCCCAACAGCGTGTGACGCTCGTTTTACACGGTAATTTATTGTTAAACGATGTCTACATCCGCGCAACAATTGCTTTACAGGGAAATTCCATGTATCACGCTCTTGGGCCGTCTTGGGCCGTTCGTGGCCCGAAAAAGCGAAAAACCAAAAAAACCTTTAATTTCTTCAACAAATCAATGAATGTTGCCTCTTTGGGCCTTCTTGGGAGCGCTTTTGGGCCGTTTTGGGACTCTCTTGGGCCGTTTTGGGGCCCGGACGGGCCGTCTTGGAACGTCTTGGAGGCCTTCGGCCGTCTTCGGGCTGTCTTGGGGGCCTCTTGGGGCCCTCTTGGGAGCCCCTCGGGGTGCTCCTGAAACTCTCTTGGGGCCGTCTTGGGGCTCCGTTAGTAGTTTTCGGGCCCATTGGGCCGTCTAGGGGCCCTCTTGGGTAGTTTTCGAGCCCTTTGGGGGGCCTCTGGGGCCGTGTTGGGACGATCTTTGGAGCCTCTTGGGCCGTCTTGGGCCGTTCTTGTCCCAGAACAGCGAAAATCGAAAAAGCCGTAAAAAACCATTGAAACATCAATGAGATTTGCCTCTTCGGGCCCTCTTGGGAAGCCTCTTGGAGGCCTCTTGGGGCGTTTGGAAGCCATGTTGAAGGTTTTGGTGTGCTTTGGAACTGTCGACGAGCTCTCTTGGGCAATATTGGAAGCCTCGTTGGACCTTCCGAGAAGGCCGAAGGCCGAAGGAACCCTTTGCAAGGGAATCCGAGCGGCCCGGGGGGGGGGCTTCAAGCAGCCCGGGGAATCCCAAATTCGTTAGGTTGGGGGGGGCGCATTTTCAGGGGTCCCTGGCCCTAAAAAAACATGCCTAGGAATGTGTGTGTGTGCTTGTATACACACACGAATATACATATGTGTATATATATATACACATGATACGGGAGCAAGCCCAGTCAACATCTTCTCATGGCTATAGGGATATGGGGCTATCGGGCTATAGGGCAACGGTGTTGCGGGGCTGTAGGGCTATGGAACTATAGGGATACGGGGCCATAGGGCAATAGGTCTATAGGGTTATAAGGCTATAGGGCTAGAGGACCATAGGGCTATAGAGCTGTAGGGCTATAGTGGGGTTCTGGATCTATGGACTATAGGGCTATAAGGCCGTAGGGCTATGTGTGTAGGGCTATGAGGCGATAGGTCTATAGGACCATAGGGCTACAGGGCTATAGGGATATAGGGCTATGGGGCTATAGGGCCATAGGCATATAGAGATTTAAGGCTATGGGGCTCTAGGGCGATAGAACTATAGGGTTATAAAGCTATTGAGCTATAGGGACATAGGGCTATAAATACATTGGGCAATTGGCCTATCGGCCTATAAGACTACACGGCTACAGGACTATAGGGCTATTGTGCTATAGGGTTAAAAGGGCTATAGGGACGTAGGGACATAAGTCTATAGGGCTATAGGGCTATAGGGCTCTAGGGCCCTAGGGATTTAGGGTTATATAGCTATGAGGCTATAGGACTATATGGCTATTGGGCTACAGAACTAGAGGGCTATAGGGCTATAGGGCAATAGGGCTATCGGGCTATAGGGCTATAGGATTATGAGGGCTATGTGGCTATCAGCATCCGGGCACCCGGGCGGGCCGCGGAAATCGGCGACAAAGCTAACCTAACGATATGAATCCGCTAGAACCCCTACAAAGGCAAGCTCTGATCGGGGAGTACATATATATATATATATATATATGAAAGAGAGAACGCGTTTCACGGGCGCTTGCCTTGGGAACATTCGGCGGCGCGTTTCAAACCGGGGGGGCTCCCCTCCCCCCCAATCCCCCCCCTCCCGAAACCCCCCCCTTCCCAGGGGGGGGGGTTCAACACCCCCCTCCCCCCCCCCCCTCGGCGTCGGCGAAGGCGCTGGCGGCTGCCAGCGGCGCCCACGGCGGGGACGCAGCGACGATGACCAGAGGCAGCCCAAGAGAAAGAAAAAGGGTGAACCCCCCCCTCCCAAAGGGGAGGGGGGTTCAACCCCCCTCATCCCCCCCCCTCTTGTCTGGCGCCGGCGGCGGCCAGTAGCGCCGGCGCTGGCGCCAGCGACGGCGGGGACGCAGCGACGATTACCACCACTGACACCACCACCAACAATACCACCATCACACCGCCTCAACCCAGCACCACCACCACCACCAACAGCACCACACAACCACCACAACCACCACCACAGCCACCGCCACCACCACAACCACCACCGCAACTCACCACCACCACCACCACAATCTACCACCACACCACCACCGCCACAACCACCACCACTACCAGCAGCACAACCACCGCCAACACCACCACCACGGCGAACATCCACAAGCCACCACCACCACCACAACACACCACAACCACAAACCACCACCACACCACCACAACAACCACCACCACCACAACTCACCATCACCACCACCACCACACAAACCCACCACCACTACCACCACCACCACCACCACAATCTACCACACCACCACAACCACCGCCACAACCACCGCCACCACCACCAGCAGCACAACCCACCACCGCCACCACAAACCACCACACGACCACCACCGTCGCCACCACCACCACCTCCAACACTAACTCCACAGACCACTGCCACAACCACAACCCACCACCACCACCACCACAAACCACCACCACACTACCACCAAAACACCACCACCGACACAACCCACCACCACCACCACCACAAACCACCACCACACACCACCAAACTAGCACCACCACCACCACCACCCGCCGCCAACACCACCACCACCACAAACCACCAGACCGAAACCACCACAACCACCACCACTAGGGAGCCCACAAAGGACGTACGCGCCCAGCTATGTACATGAACACGGCCCCTCGATTCGTGAGACCGGCCGCGTTATACGAACATTTGTGCAATGCGTGCTCTCGAAACCATCGTGGATTCATGTACATGTACGTCCTTCTTTCGCTCCTGAACCACCGCCACCACCACCACCACCACAACCCACCACCACCACCACCACCGTCGTCCTCGTCGACGCTCCCCGCCATCGCCGCCCGCCGCCGCAGGCGCCGGCGCCAGCCAAGAAATGGAAATCGTCGTCCCCGCCGCCGTCGCCAGCCGCCGCCGACCCAAGCGCAACGCCGGCCCGAGGAGAGGGGAAGCAGGGGGGGGTTCGAACCCTCCCCTCCCCTCTGTCACGAGGGGGGGGGGGTTCGAACCCCCCCCCACCGTCACGGGAGGGGGGGGGGTCCGGTTCCAACCCCCCCCCTCTCCAAGCGACCACAGAACGCGCTCTTTCATATATATATATATATATATATATATATATATATATACTAGAACCATCGCGTGCGCTTCGCGCGCGCTCAAGTTCTAGCTAGGATAATCGTCATCGTCACCATCGCCATCCTCATGACCATCATATCCGGCGTCATCGTCAGCGGCATCGTCATCATCACCATGACCATCACCATCATCACAATCGTCA